>CACRXK020004039.1:368-33420 GCA_902702795.2 Paramuricea clavata
CATTCTTTTTTAAGCTAATAATCATAATTTGCTAATAATCATTCTTTTTTTATCAATTTTAAGCTTTATTAATTTTAAGCGGCTACATTATCCATGACAAACTGCAAATAATGAAGATATTACCCACAGTTTCCTGCAACTTATCCTAGTTATCCAATATACAGTTAATTAAATACACCTTCACCCATTTAGTACTACCAAATTGTAAATTTCAACATACTAAAACGCTGTTTTCTGACCATCAGAATTCTGTCAAAATCTTCCCCAAAGTCCAGGAAATGGCATTTCAGAGACTCTAGATTTAAATATTTCCTCGGGCCTTCGGCCCTCGCTTTCAGCCCCCCCCCAATCATAAATAACTTCCTACGGCCCTGAAACGCTACGGAAACGACACCGTGTGGATTAATAATAGTTAGGATGAGGGGTCAAAAAAATTTTCAGTAAAAAAAATAGGCGGTCATAATTTTTTATCAACTTTTCTCTCGGGGGTTCTAAGTTTTAGCATGGAATTAGACTTCAGTTCCTCCGGCCCACCCCCCAGCTAAAAATTAAATGCTCCCTAATATCCAGTGAAGGAAATTATCGAGATGAACACCGAGTAGTCTAAATGTATTTACTTCCTCAATCACATCATTGTTTATTTTTGCAATTAACTTCAGTTGTCATCAGTGTAAATTTTCGTCTGCAGTAAACTTTCATAGTTTTTGTGTGTGTGTGTGTGTGTGTGTGTGTGTGTTTTTTAATTAAGACACATTAAGTTTGATTTCGACCATGTTGATATGTTGGAAGTACTAGTATCTGTGTTGAAACTGAAATTGACTTCAAATATGGAGCTACCTGAGGCAAGCATTGTAGAGTTATCGGAAAATACAAATGGAGATGCGTGACTTTGGTTCAATGGGAAGTCATTGATGTAGATCATGAAAAGAAGTGGTCTGAGAATCGAGCCCTGTGGTTTGCCATAGTCAATTTGTTTTGAATGTGAAAGAGATGTTTTAAATTTTACTTTTGGAGTTCGGTTGGAGAGGTATGACTCGAATCACATTACTGTTTCTGGTGTGAAGTTATAGATCTCAAGTTTTTTTAATAGTACTTTGTGGTCAATAATTAATATCGAATGCCTCTGAAAAATCAAGAAAGAGAAAGTAACTGCTGTGTTTATTATCAATAGATGTTAGTAGATTGGCCTTATCAAGATCATCATTGAGTAGGCGTATTGTTGTAAGTAGACTAGCTTTATATTCATTTGCATTCTTCAACTTATTTTCCATTTCTGAAAGTTTTGTTGTCTGAGTTTAGTTCTACAGATCAATTTATCAATCTAGTTTTACAGATCAATTAATCAATCTCCATTTGTACGAATTGTTTTTCAATATGATCAGACGAGAATTGGTTGTTTTCCCCTTCGTAGCTAAATGAATAATTTATTTCGGCTTGATTCGAGATTTTGTATTTTAAATTTAGATCATCAGCTTCTAGACGCTTAATTGCTTCTTCAGCTAGACGCTTAATTGCTTCTTACTCGCCACGGGCTTCCGCCATACGCGTGGATGGCTCGGTACCATTATATTTTGCCCTTAAGTACGGCATGTATAAACTGGGCAAGTATACCACAAGTGTCCACTCTCCAAGTATAAATTCCACATTCGCCTGTTCGGCTGCACCGACCCAATGTCCACTCTCCAAGTATAAATTCCACATTCGCCTGTTCGGCTGCACCGACCCAAAAAACTTGTAAAAACCCATGCAAAAGAACCATTATGCTGGTAAACCCATGCTGGTAAACTGGTAAAAACCCATGCAAAAGAACCATTATGCCATTATAACTATATAAGCCCGGTAAACCCATGCTGGTAAACTGGTAAAAACCCATGCAAAAGAACCATTATGCCATTATAACTATATAAGCCCTCTGGCAGGAATCGAATCCGCGGCCCTGCGATTCCGGTGCAGTGCTTTAACCAACTGACCTACAGTGTCCAGTTGTTGAACATAAGTTATAAATTATGTGGGTAAATATGGACATTTGGGGGCATCTTATTCGATAAAACTAATTGTACATCAACTAATAGTGAGTCAAAATCCTGAAATTTTTATCCAAGTATGTTAGTGGTGATACTTTCGGGAGGTGAGCTTCTTTTAGAGTCTCGACTTTCTGGGCGGATAATCCAACCCAAGATGTGGCAATAAAAGCAATGAAGTGATGTTAATTAATGCGAACAAACTAAATTCGAGTGTACTTAATATTAACGTACTTGTGATTCAGGTCTAGTTTGCAGCAAATAGAATCTCCAAACATCCGAAGGTATTCCTGTATCTTTGGCATCGTTACCAAACACACCTACGCCACGACTTTTGGAGAACTTTCCGTCTTCGTAATTCAAATACTCTATAATCATAGAAAATAATTATTATATTATCTTATTATTTGCATCAGAGAATTATTTAATGCATACTTATTGGTAGAGCGGACTTATTTCACTGATCTAAACAAAAAACATTAAATGCATGCATGCTTTCTCTGCAAACCTAGGCATTTTACGTAAACACCAGCGCCGGACACTGCACGACTAAGGTCGACGACTAAGGAAAAATAAGGAGAAAGAAAAATTCCTTTTTCTGTAGGAGTCAGACAATGTAAAAAATTCCAATTACTAACAAAGTAATACAGGCAAGTAATGAATATTATATCTACAACTTTCATACTTAAATGTCAATTCAGACTTATAGCTGCAAAACTATGAAGTTAATGGTGGCCATTGACTATATTGGTGTGATCACCACAAATCCACTGTAGTGTTGCTGACTTGTTACAAAAGGCTCTTGCACTTTCTCCTTATTGATGGGAAAAGACATATATTGTCTGAATAGAAATTGGTTATCAGTGACCTCTCTTTTCTCTCATTATCTTAGAAGGAGCTTCGAAAGCTATGTTACAATTGAAAACTAATTTATTATTAACCACCTATCGAACCAATTTGTAAAGAATTTGACAGATTTAAATACCTCTTCTCATTATTCATTACAATTATTCTGGAAAATTGCCTCATTCAATTCAAACTGATGCTCCATCCAACACCGCCGGAAAACGTTTGCGCATGCGTCAACCAAAAATTTGCCTTGCGAACGTGGTGTCAAGTATTCCGAAGGTTGTCAAAAACTTAAAATGGAAGCGACAAGGAGCGACTTCGATGTTTTGCCTTTTCTGTGAAAATGCAAGCAAAATAACAGTGCCGTAGGAAGCTCTTTTTTATTGGGGAGGGGGGGCTGAAAACGAGGGCCGAAGGCCCGAGGGAATTTTTAAATTTAGAGTCTCTGAAATGCCATTTCCTGGACTTTGGGGAAGATTTGGCATAATTCTGATGGTCAGAAAACAGCGTTTTAGCATGTCGAAATTTACAATTTGTTTATAATTTAGTAGTACTAAATGGGCGAAGGCGTACTTAATTAACTATATATTGGATAAGTTGCAGGAAAGTATGGGTAATACTTCATTCTTTGCAGTTTGTCATGGATAATGTAACCGCTTAAAATTAAGCAATAGTCAATATTTTAAAGGTAAATTATTTAAATGATAAAGATCTGCATGATTTTGAATAAAAGATGATTATTAGCAAATTATTGGGGGGAGGGGACTGCAGCCCCCCGGTTACTATGGCCCTGAATAATGAATGTGACAACCTAAAAACTAGAAATAATTACAGTCCACATGTGTAAGAAGTAGTATTATGCAAGAAAATGAACCAAAGCTGGTGACTGTCGATACATTTATGGTATAAAACGTTCTTTAACTGAACCATACAAAGATTATTATTTTTTGTAGGCTCATATGATCCACATTTTTCTCAATAACTTTTTTGCGTAGCATGTATAATTTTTGCGTTGACTATATTTAAGGGTAATGATTTATCTACAATTTAATCGTGAGCAAATGCTTAACTATTTGATAGTTTTCTTAACTTTTTTGTCTTAAGTTCGGTATTTAACAATTTTTCAAGAAATGTTCACACGCCTCCCGGTCTAAAACGATAATTTTTAATTTAAATTCTGTTTCTTTTTAGATTTTAAATGTTAGAAAACTTTTTATTAATGTCTAAACCACCCGTCTAATGTATTTTTTTGTTTGTTTCACTTGCCTTAAAATAATTAAATAGCCTTGTTTTCGTTTACAATTTGGCATTTAAATTCCTCACCATTTTTTCTAATGCACGCGCATGCGCAGGTGTTTTTCCGCGGTGTTGCTCCATCCAGACCTAGTTTTCAGACCAGTTATTCATCTCACCTGTTGCATTAATACTGTTGAGCAAGGTGTAAGGTTCCTTGGTTCCCAGTAATGTTGCTGGAAATACAACTGTATGAAATGGCACATTATCTTTCGCCATGAACTGGTATAAACTGACATGCTCAGGATTCTTCCACCACTTTTCCCATTGGTCCGTGTAGTTAGCTGTGATTGATATATATCTGCAAGGTTCAAAAAGGTGGAATCAACACATTATCCTCAGGTGTCTTGAGAAATATAAGAAAATATATACTTCGAATAGTATCATCTTGTCTACTCAAGATACGAGTTGTTCAAAAAACAAAACATAAAAATTATTCAATATGATATTATATCCCGATGAATATTGCCAGCAGTAAGCCGAGAGCACCTTGGCTATCATGCACAAGTACTAAACAACCTCTGCAGCGCGTGACGGCACATTAACAACATTCGCAAATGGGAATCACCTTTTGCCACCGTCTTGACAACAAGCCTCGCATAACGTCATAACCTTTCTTTCAATTGTTCAAACATTTCGAAAAGAGTGGTCTGTAATGTTTAAGGCTCAATAGAAACCTTAACCTCTTCCCTCCCCATTGTACACAAAGAACAATAGAAATGATGTCATTTAAACAAAAAACATACGCAAAAACTGCAAAAGTTCTGACTTCCCCACGGCCCCACTCCCTTAGTTGCGTACGTATATACTAAATGGATCACCCCTACTTCGAATTTAACATTACCAAACATTGTAAGATACCCATGCATGGGCCACGACTACTCTATTCCCCCTGTAGCAAAGTAGTCTAGAACTGTATATAGTAAATTTCTTACCCAATCGGTGCGTCAAACCAAACGTAGAACACTTTGTTTGTAAAGCCTTCAAGTGGCACAGGTGTTCCCCATGTTAAATCGCGTGTTATACAACGAGGTTTCAACCTTCCTGTAGCCAACTTTTGGTAATATTTTCGGAATTTGCGCTCCAGTTTCCTGTAGTATCAGATATCATATTTGTATTCTATACTATGCGGTAACTGTGAAAAAATTATCTAGGGCAAAATCTTACAGCAATTTGGCACACGTTTATTAATTTAAAGAGAACATTAAAAGGCGATTTCAACTTTAAACAAGGGGATATCATCTTTGGCCCATCACCTGAGTCAAACAAAGTTTGCGATTGCGTGGGAAGACTCCAAGATTATTAAAACTAACATTCGTTATGGCCAGAGACGCTCGGCCTAGAAGCATTGTATATAAACATCAATCACCATGTTTTGAACAGAGATGACGGTAGCTATACCCACGAGATTATCTTCACCATGTTCGCCGATGACGTCATCCTCGAGTATAAATGGATCTAAGTTCCGACTCTTAAATGACGTCCGCCCAAACCCCTGCTACATTGTAAAGCACTTGATTGTTTCTTTCGCAGGCAACTATGTGGCAAACGAGGAATTGGTCAATGTTTGGCAAAGCAGGGGCTTACGTCGCCCTTGAGTGCTCAGGCTTTTGCCTTTGAACGCCCAAATTCTGGGGAAAAGGGAAATTTTTCTCAATGATTTCCCTAAATATATTAATACATCTGAAACGAAATAGTTTCAATTTTCAATATTATTATACATTTGATATTTTGATCAATTTGATAGTGTACCTGTTTGAATGAACATGTCGTAGTTTATGAATGAACATGTCGTATACTGTTCAACCTTCGATAGTTTCTTAGAAGAACGTTTGCCCGAAACCCTCCCCCCCCCCACACACACACACTGTAGATGTGTCATAATACCAAAATCGGACGCCCTCCTTCACGATCCTGGCTAAAAGCCTGTTAGTGCCTTTCCCCTTCTCCTTCCCTCATTAATAGAAGCTTATCTCTCGACGTGCTCTGCAGAATATCGCATAATTCCACCGTTTATCGCTGAGTTACAGTAACTCGGTGGCAGTGGCAAAAGAGGGAAACTCTGGATATAGCTGATTTATAATACTTGAGGAAGAATCAGTCAACAAATAAGAATAAGTTTTTATCACAAATTTCTGCACCTTAGACGGCTATCATGATTAGTACCTTAAAAATATAAGATGAAGTTGAAACGTTCTACTCCAAATTCCATTAATATAAAAATATAAATGTATATAAAAGATATTCAAATGTTATTTTAAATTAGTGACACTGTTTTCAATGAAAAACACATACCTTCAGTTGATGCTTTCTCTATCCACGAAGTTAACTCGGGTTGTAACTGAAAATACAAACATATGGATTGCACAAATTTTGAACACGAACTGCTGTAGTTTGGGTCTGAACTATCTGAAAATGATTATTAAGAGCATTTCAAAAGCCTTTCGCCAGGAGATTAGGGCTATAAAGGACAATGGCTTTTCCTGGAAACGTCGAAGTGTTTTTACTTTTTACAGGTACTTCAGATTATTGTTGAATACAACAATCTATACATGAAACCCCAATATTGGACATACACCATGATAGATTATTTCTGCATTGTGGTAGATAAAGCGGCTGTATGTAGGCTATAGTTTCTTTGGCATGATTAAACAACAATTCAATACGCACCTTTGTCAAGTCTAAGAAAAGATGTCTGCTTTTCTTAACTGTCGGTGTTTGACTACAAATTTTACATCGAGGAGACTAAAAACAGAAAGTTGCAAGTAGAAAGCAAACATACGACATGAATTACCAAAAAGCAGGATATGTACTAAACACTAAAAGCCGTTGTCCATTACGGTCGCTTTGCCCGCGCGGGACGAACGACCTACCTGCATACAAGTCATATGTGTAATTATAATACTTACAATAGCACGTGCACGCCACTAAGAAAGCTGAATTTAGTTCACCTTTCATTTCGTGCACGCAAGGTCCAAAGCGGACTGAAAACTGTCAAGCTGGACAGCAACTGCAGCGGGAAAAAATATTTTCTGACTTTCCCTGTGGGCGTGCACAGAGTAGATAGCTGTGGGAAATTTAAGCACCGTAATGGAAGAATTTACATAATTTCCTCAATCTGATATTTTCCAGAAGGCACCGCCTGCTACATGATCGTGGTTAGTGAAACGTGCATGCATGCCATCACATCAAATATAGAGTACCTTTAATTCAGTTGCGTTAATGAGTTTGCCACAAGCATCACATTGGTCACCACGAGCATCCTGTTGGAATATATTAAGAGGAGATTTTTTGTGATATACGTATAACACGCGCTCAAAACGAGACACAAGTATATAATATATATACGACTTGCGATTATGACTACATTCAAAATTTTTGTTTTTCTCGATACTCGGTCAATCGGTCAATTTGTAAAATAATGCTAAAATGAAGAGATTTTATATATGGCATGCCAAGAAAAAATAAATAATTTGTCTCAAGTTCAGTTTTGCTTATATAGTTGTAAATATGGCGTCAATTTTAAAGCATTATTGATAATTGCCTCTTAACCTTTAAAATCTCGTAAAATCTGTATGAGATGTCTGCCCCGCCCTAACCATTCGAAAGTAAGTGAAAGTCAAACATTTTCTAGAGTGTATTTCGTAACCCAAAAATGCATAAACTAAGCAATAAACCTAATCAGCAGATTCGTGCTTACGTATGCCTGCTGCCAGGCGATTAATTAGCTCATTGATCATGCACTTGCTTACATTATCCAAACTGTGGTAACAAGCTAAGGGCCTGTTCATATGATCCCGCTTACCGGGACGTCTCGCTTACCGATGATCTCGCCGCCTATCTATTTTCCTATAAAATTTTGCATTGTGTTCATATGGGAAAGCGAGTTGGCCCGCTTGCCGAGATCTCGTTTGAATTTGCCGAGATCATAGGTAGGCGGGATGAAAATGTTTCCATATGAACACGCCAGCCCGCTTACCGGGATGAAGTGAAACAAGTCTTGCCGGTTTAATTTAACACTTTTTACTTGGTTTTATGTTTGTTTTGTAAACAAGTATTAAATAACCACCTGAAGCAATACTTTTTCTTGTAAATAAACGAAGAAAAACACTAAAATCGCCAAGTATTTGTGTTGCTTGACTGAAATGTAGAAGTTTTGCATACGCTAATTATAGAACTACATTGTAATTTCATCTCGGCAAGCGGGACGAAATACTCCATATGAACGCACGGAAATATTCATCTCGGTAAGCGAGACGTCCCGGTAAGCGGGATCATATGAACAGGCCCTAAGTCATGTGAGTTATGCGAAAATATGAATTGGGTATAGTCTATTGAGTGTAAATATGATTACTCAATTATAGGTTTATTCAAATAGATCTTGCAAACCTACGTGAAAACCACAAAGTGGACATGTTCCCTCCACAAATCGGTCAGCTAAAAATCTAAAAAAGAAATAATAATAGTCTAGAATATCGTGTTGATTGTTTTTCTAGTAACTCATTATGCAATATGATATCATAATGACGGTCATATATATATTAAGTCTTTGCATACCAAACATGCACAACGAGAGAAGCTATAAGAAAGTTTATCAAAATATGATTTTGTCATGTTAAATTTTATTTATAATGCCATCGTAAGGAGAGTGAACGATACGTTAGCACTTTAATCGATTTTTAAATTTAGAACCAAAATTAAAATCTTTAGTTTAATAACAGTACTGCAAAACGAAAAAAGAACAATGGGATAATTATTCTGATCCCAAAAGAACTACTAATTCCTAGGTTATATACCCCAGACTTTCCGGCCGAAATCGTGATTGCCTTACCTATTGCAATTTCCGCAGTGTAGCTGTTCTACTGTCTCTTCCAGTGTTAGGCCATTGTGATAATTCTTCCAAAAAATATCTTGAGAAATTCTAAAGAAAATGTAAGAATAAATATTTTCATCTCAAAACTTTATCTTTCATGAGATTGCGGACACTAATTTTTTTGAAACATTAGTATCTAGTAGATTTTCGCTGCTCCGTGAGTTCTTTTTTATTATTAAGACAAACAAACACAAAGTAGCACAGAGGAAAGTGATATACAGAGAGGAAACTAGTCGCAGTCGATAACCTTAATTTTTATGTCACGCGCAAAGACGCAAACGTAATTTCCACGCGCCACGTAAAATTTCCCAGCCAGTGCCGTCGCTGAAATTGCATAGCAAAAGCATAGGGAAAACGCCGTTCGAAAGGTAAAAATTGCTTTTTTAAAAAAATGAGATATCCATGGAAATTTTGTTCAATAAATTATTGTAGATGATAACGGTATGCGATCACTTTTATTGATTTCCTTTTATTAAAAGTGTTAATATAACAATTTATTTAGCAAAAGTTTGTTTTTTTCCCTATCTAAATAAACTGCAGGCTAGGAATTCCAGACGCTCATGTATATAAATAACAAAGCAGCGAATGATATAAATTCCTCAAAATATAACTCTCGCATAAAAAAACATGAATTCTTCTATAATATGTATAGTTTTATTTCTCTGTATTATCAAAATTTAATTAATTTAATTAATAATTAATGAATTAATATAATTTTAAATAGTTAAGATATTGGTAAAAAGTGCGTGACATAATTTGCCGCGAGTTTCCTCTCTGTATATCTCTCCTTTGTGATATTATTATTATTATTATTATTATTATTATTATTATTATTATTATTATTATTATTATTATTATTATTATTATTATTATTATTATTATTATTATTATTAACACGAAGATAAACTCCAAAATCAATTAACTTGTCAGGGATCCTTTTTCTCTAGTGTAACAAAGTTCTCCTTGTCGCATCTTAGCAAAGTGTGGTCTACTGCTCAATCAAAACTTCCAAAAAACATTTATAACTTCACCATACGCTATATCAATAACTCTCTTCCGACACGCAAGAACCTTAGCAGATGGGGATTGTCTTCAAGTTCAGAATGCTCCTTTTGTCTTGGCCCAGAATCATTATTGCACGTGGTCGCTGGATGTCAGTGTTATCAAGATCGATTTACGTGGAGACACAATTCAATCCTGAACTTCCTTGCCAATACCTTGCAAACTGTGAACGGTTCTGCCCTCTACGCTGATTGCCTGGATTCAAAAGTCCTTCAATAATAACTGGTGATACGTATCGCCCGGATTTGTTGCTATCGTTATCAAATGACTCTTTATGTGGTCGAGCTCACTGTTGGCTATGAGACAAACCTCGAGAACAACGTTAATCGGAAAAAAGCCAAATATAAAGAACTAGTAAAACAACTAGACGAAAATTTTAACGAAGTAAACTTTATAAATCTTTCTATGAGCTCCCTAGGTATTTTTGCGCAAGAATGCCCTACATTCTTAGAAATGTTAGGAAATGTTGGTCTGGACAAAAACTACCAAACGTACTGTGTTAGGAAAATGATGACTATTGCCATTCGAAGTACATACTATATTTTTTGCTGCCGAAATAAGGAATGGGAAAGTCCGGACTTGTTAACTATTTGAAATATCTGATTGTCTTGTATACTTATATATTTTCATGTATTCTGTCTTATCATTTTTATTAGTTGATATAGTTGTGATTCAAATAGCCAATTGTAAGTTACCTTAAATTAGTGAGATTTACAATTGTATATATATAGTATATAACAAAATTATTAAAGTTTCCATTATTATTATTATTATTTGCGCATTTGATCATATACTATAACATGTTAATTTGCCCAATATAAATATTAAATATTATTATTATTATTAATATACATTCAACCGGCGACCATTACAAATCCAACATTCTGATTGGCTACTCAACCAAGGTCCATGGTTGAAAAAAAATGGCGGAAAACATTTGTTTTGCAAAGATTTCGTGAGAATTTTGTATAGGAAATTCTTTCCCGGAAGAAGAAAAAAGACTACAAAATATGATGTGAAGACGTTGAATGGTGGGAATTTAAACCGGATTTTAATAATAAATCTGCTGTTACTTCTGTGGCATGAAGACAGGCGGAATTACTGAACACAAATTTTTTTGTGCATATTACAAGCAAAACCGTTGAATTTCAGCAGCGTGTAATTATTTAATCCTATGTTTTCCTCGTTTTTTAAGTGTTTCTTTGTCTAGTGTTTGTTTCTTTTAGTTTCTTTGTTTGTTTATAGCAGCAATATTTTAAGGTTTTTTCCCCTTTTGGGGTTGCTTCGGCATTTCCGGCCTAAAAACAACTTTCCTTGTAGCTTCCACGTTTTTCGATAAAATTTTGTCAGACTCTATGCACCTTGTTAATTTCAAGGAGTTATTTTTAACTCCACCTGAGAGTTAAAACTGGGAGTAAAAGTTTGAAGTTAAATTTACTCCAAAAATGGAGTTGAAACTACTCCACTTTGATATATATATATTCGAACATATACTCCACTGGGAGCAGGGCCATACGCAAGATTTTTTCACCAGGGGGCAGTTGATATAGTTTTCTCTATAGGAGGCAGTTGCCCCCCCTCCTTCCCCCCCCCCCCAGCTGCCTCTCCCCCTGCCCCCGCTGTGTACGGCCCAGACTGGGAGTCAATTTAACTCCACTTAAGGAGAAAAAATAACTCAAGCAAAAGAGTAAAAATAACGGAGTAAATTTCTAAGGTTAGTTAAGGACTTTTCTTTACTGCAATATATAGGAGTCATTTTGTCTCCAAAGGAGTCGAATTGACTCCAAAAGTGGGGTAAATAAAAAAGGTACGTTCTGTACCTTTTTTATTTACTCCACTTTTTGGGGTCAATTAACAGTGC
Source organism: Paramuricea clavata (assembly GCA_902702795.2). Lineage (NCBI taxonomy): Eukaryota > Metazoa > Cnidaria > Anthozoa > Malacalcyonacea > Plexauridae > Paramuricea > Paramuricea clavata. The sequence continues at coordinate 12,328 of CACRXK020004039.1, forward strand.
ATTTCGGGTGATTGTAGTATTGTTTTCCACAGTTATCATTTTGTCATGTATTTCATCGATTTCAACGGCATTAAGATTGCTTTGCGTGCATTGTAGCCTATACGTCTTTTTACGTAAACTACTGCAACATTTCGGGGTCTGGTCTTTTAAATCTTGTTTCGTATAATATTGAATCTTCGCTTGTGCTTTCCCTTAATATCATGACTGTTATACGTCCTGTTTTAAAATATTTTCAAGGCTGACGAGCTGTGTGTTTTTAAAAACACTTTTCGCCGGATGTTTGCAAAAAGTAAACAAAAAAGCCACAAGCGAAGTATGCTATAAGGTTAAAAAAGAGATCATTCAAACGCTCGTGCATGCTTTTAAATTTATTTATAAATCTTTACAATTAAGTAACTATGCTTGGAGCTTGTATTCATAGCAGGAGTGCATACTAAAACAATTAGACAACTCGGCCTCGTTAGTCTCGTTGTCTATGGCTATGCCGAATAGTCAACTCAGACTATACGACTTCGTTGACTGCACTCCAGGGCCTTTTTTAACATACAAGCTGGGGGGCATTTTCCCCCCCAGTCCCCCCTTGTGTCCCCCCACGAAATCACATTTTGCCCCCCCAGGAAAAGTCCCTTTTCCCGAAAATTATACAAACAAACCAGCGAAGATTAACAAATACATAAACGGAAAGTAAGTTTTAGGCTTTGTCCTTGTTTAACAAAATCGATTTAAATTGTTACTTTTTTCTACCACTAAGTAATGATAAATTATTGTTAATAATTTTGTTATTTTTTGGATGCTCAGAATGCAGGAAATAGCATTTCCGTGTTTCAAATTTCTAAAATTTTCTGGGGATTATCCCTCTAATAAGTAATGATAAATTACAGTTAATATTCTTTTTTACTTTTTGCGCATTTTTTCCATCTTTTACTTCAAATACAACAACAAGTATAGTTAGCATTAATTTTAGAGCAAATTTGGATGCTCAGAATGCAGGAAATGGCATTTCCGTGCTTCAAATTTCAAACATTTTCTGGGGGAGTATACCCCCACACAGCTGACCATTGCTATCCTCCTCTAATAAATAATGATAAATGATGGTTATTTTTTAACTTTTTGTGCGTTTTTTCCTTTATTTATTTCAAATACAAGTATAGTTAGCATAAATTTTGGAGCAAATTTGGATGCTCAGAATGCAGGAAATGACATTTCCGGGATTCAAATTTCAAAAATTTTCTGGGGGAGTACTCCCTCAGACTTCCCCATTCATGCGTGGTATGTTGGCCACACACGTGGCCTTCAGCCATTGCTATCCCCCTCTAACATATTATCTCACAGAAAGGTCCCTTTTTAAAACATGCCCCCCCCCCCACGGGAAAATCCTTAAAAAAGGCCCTGCTGCACTCATAGACAACTCGGCCTGGTTGTCTAACTGTTAATTAACTAATTTATATATCCTAACCCACCCTCTCTGCTTTCAATATCATCCCACATTGTTAGATGCACCAATCGGTTAGGTCTGCTTGAACGTTGTATATATTATATTTGGGAATGTTAGCTAATGTTGGATATCAGGTTTGACTTTGTTTAAGATTTTTATCGAACATTCTCCAATATTGTTGCAGGCCCGCGCGTGCTTAAGAAAACCAACTACTTTGTCTTTTGAGCGTTCACTTATTCTATTATACGTGCAGTCAAGGTGGTTGATCGGATGACTATATGCCACCAAAGCCCCACTTCGCATTCTATAATATAATTAAAGAGGACTTACTTTGTCTGTTCTTCAGTGGTTGTTCTTCCAAAGTAATCAAACTGAACATTAAACCATTCATAAACTTCGCTGTGAATTTTAAAATATTTTGAACAAATCTCACTTGGAGTGACACCTTCTTCCAGCGCCTACACAATAAATGCCCGAAATTAGGGAGGTATGTTGGGGGTAATTGGGAGGTGATAATCAAATGGCCGAACGTTATGTATACTTATGCTGTATGCTTATGCGGTCAGTATAATGATGATAATATTTTCTTAAATTGTATCTGATCTGTATATTTAAAATATTAACTGAATTGTCGGCATGCATATACTTATGTATTTTCTTCTTTTACCTTGTTTTCGCTCATTGTTAATTCTATAGAGTTCTTTCCCTTAGGGACTGGTCATAAAGTAACTGCTAGGGTGGGCTGGAGGTAAATCACAAATTTTGCCAATAAGTTTGGTGACCCATCCTAGGATGTCGATAAAAATTTCAAAGCCCATCCAATCTTACCAAATTTATTTCATGACCCACCCACCCAATCTAAATTGGGAAAGTACACTTTTATTATGAAAAAAACTTGTAGGTATGAACATATTATATCAATACAGTGCTGGTGTATATCTTTATTTTTGTATCTGCGAAGCAGATTACTATTAACGTTACCCATAGCCATTCAGCGACGAGTTTATATAATTAAGCCAATCAGCGATTAGCTTACATCAATTGTACCTAACCTGCGAACGGGCGTAGTTTGGCCTGGTGTAACGGTGTAAGTCGTGTACTCGTGTTATTCTTTGCCATATTTTGGCTTCAAAAATATTTTGATTTTATCTTAAATTGGCTGACCATTCTACTTGTGATATTATTCCAAAGTTATCTATCAACATGGAAACGTATCCTTATCTGGTAAGTATAGCCAAATACCACATATTTTATTATATATATTTCTACAGTATAAAAACAATCATCTCTGAACAATCATTGTGTATAAATTCTTAAACAGTCAAAACTCTGGCTGCAGGCATTATATTGCCAATTAACAATGTCACAAGAAACTAATGTTCTCAGGAGATATTGAATTAAATCCTGGTCCTGTATTTCTGTAACTCTGTTCAAAACAACAGTCCAAAATGTAGTCATCAAATGTAGTGTTAGAGCAAAGGTAAAGATGTCATCAGTTAAATTATACTTATACATTTTGGTTTCAATCAATCATATATTTATTTCCCATGTGTACAATATATTATAAGTAACAAAACTATTTGTAGTTTGAAGGTGATGGGCTAGAGACCTATTGGAAACCTTTACAGGCTTTTTAATGTAGGCCACTAGTTAGGTTTGTAAACAAAATTGCATATATATTTACAGTTTACACAATAGAGTTAATTAAACAAAATTGTTACAACCATTTTCAAATGCTAATAAAAGAATCCCCACCCTCCCTCCTCATTACATTGTCATCTTGCTTTCTAATATAAATGTTTTTGTTTAGAGATGAATACTGGATATTGGCTGGATAATTGTCAGAACAACCCACTTGCAAGACAATCTTACCTAAATTCATCAGTATGTAAAATAACTTATTGCTACAATAATCATATATTATATGGATGGATCAGATCAATGGCAGACAATGTACAAAACTAAACTTGTGATACCTTCTACTCAAACAGATATTCTCCCACAACACAAATTGTTTTTGTGTGGATATGCTGAGTTAAACCGAACAGTGTGGTATATCATTAACTGTGCACTGGGTTGGAATTAAATTATATACTTCACAAATTACCTTCAAAACATTCTCTACTATTCAGTGCATGGTCTTCAATATATATGATTGACATCTTTGCTACAGTAATGCATGTTCCTCGAATAGTGTGTATGTTACTCAACAGTTAACATTGGCAAGTGTAAACAACAAGTGACAGAACTTTTGCTTCATATGATCACAATAAAGTTTTGAAAATTCGATGAGTATGGATTGACAAGTGACAGTTTACTAAATGACCGGCTGTATAGACACTTTGAATATTGTTTGCATGAAATTTTTATTTCCTGACTGCATAATTATCCGTTACAAGCATAATCACATTATAAAATTAGTTAAATTTTAGGGGGGGGGCAGTTGTCCCTGCTGCCCTATGTGCAGTGTACAGCTTGTTAGATTTGTATTATATGTTTGATTTTAAAATCTTATTTGCTATTATATTTATCATAATAAGTGATGAAAGCAGGGAAGCTTGTAAAAGTTAGGGGGCCGACTCCCACAAGGTGCCACCATGGTTGGCACTGAGGCCCCCTGGCTTCCTACGCCCCTGGATGAAAGTAGACATGGGTTTTTGTTTGGTGGCCCATCCGTAGACATACAAAATATTTGGCGGCCCATCGAAACTGCCCAAAGATTTTCCATGGCCCATCCCAAATCACTCCGGCCCACCCTAGCAGTTACTTTATGACCGGTCCCTTATTTGGGAATAACAAACATTTTAAGGACTATTCGTGGTGTATAAACGTAATATATAATTTTAAGGACGATGCAGTTGTCAGGAATCCATGCAAAAACTAGACTATAGCCTACTAAAAATAAAAGTGCAGATGGGTCATGAAATGGAAACGGAATCGATTTACTGATTCTATGCCTCTTGTCATGTCTCTTATTAGTCGCTCTGCGACGATAGGTTTGCACACTGTTTCTCCAATTTCCATCAATGAACACAAAATGGAATATTCAGCTATTTCGTTGCAACTGAAATTTTCAAGTAAAAGTTTTGCCACTGAAACTTTGAACTGAAAATCATCATGGTAAATCTTTATTATCGTCGTATTTGAGGAATATTACAACACGTATGTTCAAACTAGGCTGGGTTACCGTGGTCCATATACGAAACACTTGTTGTCACGCGTCTAAACTGCAGCTTCTGTACTTATTTTACGATCAATTTTAATAAACATTTTTGCAATTTAATAAAACTTTGCGACGGTTTCTACTACGCGATCGGTCCGCCATGGATAAAAGATGTTGTTTTACTATGCTTTTAAAGACAAAATCATCGAGATTTATGTTCGTTCAAAGTTCTCTCTGCGGCAATATTTTATTGCCACATGCAATTATATGACAAGACAATTTCTAGTTCATAAAACGAAAGTTATAAAACGAAACAAACCAAAGCAATAGGCATAGACTGTACTGACGGCCTATTCTGTAATCAAAAGCTAAGCTCTCATCAAATTTGCATCTTACAGTTTGGTATACGCTGTTCGTTGGTTACGAAGTTCCCTATATAGGTGTCACGCGTGTAAACCTGTAGTATTTCAGTCATTTAACGGGGAAATGTTGTGATTGGCTAACAGCCAACAACTTTCCTTATATTATAGTTTAATATACCCTTATCTAACATATTGTAATATAGTCTGGTCTTCAACATATGAAACTAATGTGAGGAGAATCTATCTTTTGCAAAAGCGAGCTGTTAGAGCAATGACTAACTCAGATTACCGTGCTCATTCTGCTCCGCTTTTCAAAAAATTAAATATATTAGATATCTTCAAACTAAATACTCATTGTATAGGTATATTTATGGTATTTATAGCCGCGATTTATTACCTGAATGTTTTGACAACTTATTTATTTCGAACAATCAAGTTCACGATCATAATACTAGAGCTGCGGCCAAATATAGGTCTCAGGCATGTCGAACTAACATAAAACAATTCACTATCCTACATCATGCAGGGTCCGAAAATATGGAATTGTCTTCCTTCATCAATAACAGGAATAAATATCACTTCTTCTTTCAAAAGAAAATTGAAAAAATATTTGATTGAAAACAATTAGTAGCTACATGTACAATATAGGAGCTTCATTTATAAACAACAAATAATTTTTTTTTGAAAAAAAAAACAATGAATAACAATGAGATGGCCTCTTAATACAAGTCTTTGACTTCCTGAGGTCTTCTCGCCACTTTTAATTTGACATACATAAATATAAATATATACCTAAATATTATTACAATAATCAATGTAAATAACTGAAAGAAATGGTAAATAAATTGAATTGAATTGAATAAATTGAATTGAATTGAAATTATTTTCAACAGAGTGGCGTAATATGAAAAAGGACAAGGTTTAAAATTTATCAGTTTTTGCTATTTTCAGCAGTTCGCAAGACATAATTAAAAGGAACAATTGAACTAAGATTGTTTTCAGTCATGTCGCGTGTATAATATCTCAGTTCAATACTGGAAAATTAAAATTACGCATCTTTGTTCTTATACGTACTATATACCAATTTTGTGCGCATCATGTCTCCTCCAGCCGGAGTGAACGCCTGAGCTGGCGTCTTGTACTGTATTTATCTATAATTATTATGCCTTTCAGCTATACGGTCGGTTGTGTCACAACCGACCGTATAGGTGAAAGGCATAATAATTATAAATGTGTCCGGAAAGGAGAATGTGAGCGAGTATACACCAAGTTGTTCACTGTATAAACACAAGGTACATTGAATTTAAGGACTTTTCGTTAATTAATGTATAGTTATGTAGATAGTTTACAATAGATATTTATAATTTACAAGACGTTAATTAATTTTGCTGCACGAACCGCTGTCACAGGCACGAGAAAGTATGATCATATTAGAACTGTTTCTATGCTGCAATATAAAGATACTGTTATGGCATATAGTGCCATACTTAATGGCAAGAAGATTTACATCTAGATCCCAGACACATGGTCGGACAACATACTTGAGTAGCAATAATTAATATATATATATATATATATATATATATATATATATATATATATATATATATATATATATATATATATATATATATATATATATATATAGTATATATATATATATATATATATATATATATATATATATATATATATATATATATATATATATATGTTAATCACCGTAGGTAAGTATTTTTTAGTGAACAGAAAAAGTTGAGACTGAGTCGGATTCGAACCGGCGACCCCTGGGTTACAAGCCCATCGCTCTACCAACTGAGCTATCAGCCCGATGGTATATTCGAACCCAACCAGTCACAACCATTCCTGCACACCCACATGGCCACTCACCAAAGCCATGCCGAATTTGTATACCATTTCAACAGTAACATGTCTTCTTCAGCCGTATATATGTTAATCATCACGATATGGCATTTATAATTTTTATATATGTTAATCACCGTAGGTAAGTATTTTTTAGTGAACAGGAAAAGTTGAGACTGAGTCGGATTCGAACCGGCGACCTCTGGGTTACAAGCCCATCGCTCTACCAACTGAGCTATCAGCCCGATGGTATATTCAAACCCAACCAGCCACAACAATTCCTGAACCCCCACATGGCCACTCACCAAAGCCATGCCGAATTTGCTGATACCATTTCGACAGTAACATGTCTTCTTCAGCCGTATATATGTTAATCATCACGATATGGCATTTATGCCATATCGTGATGATTAACATATATATATATATATATATATATATATATATATATATATATATATATATATATATATATATATATATATATATATATATATATATATATATATATGAAGGGCGCTACAATGTCTTTACTTATGTGCTTTATCGCCGTTTTTAAACTGTGAAATGCAGTGAGCGTGCGCATAAAGGCTTAGGCATAATGTGTAGTATATAAAGTTCTGTAGTGTCCCACATCCACCACACTACACTGTCTTCTATAGTATATATATTCTTGGTATGTGGAAGCTCATCATCGGTGCACTGTGCTGATGAGCCCCAAAAAGGGCGAAACAGCTGTCCACAGTTGCCGTTGTTTGAGCTTTCCTTGAATGGCGCTACAATGTCTTTACTTATGTGCTTTATCGCAATTTTTAAACTGTGAAATGCAGTGAGCGTGCGTGTAAAGGCTTAGGCATAATGTGTAGTATATAAAGTTCTGTAGTGTCCCACATCCACCACACTGTCTTCTATAGTATATATATTCTTGGTATGTGGAAGCTCATCATCGGTGCACTGTGCTGATGAGCCCCAAAAAGGTCGAAACAGCTGTCCACAGTTGCCGTTGTTTGAGCTTTCCTTGAAGGGCGCTACAATGTCTTTACTTATGTGCTTTATCGCCGTTTTTAAAACTGTGAAATGCAGTGAGCGTGCGCATAAAGGCTTAGACATAATGTGTAGTATTATATATATATATATATATATATATATATATATATATATATATATATATATATATATATATATATATATATATATATATATATATATATACACAGTATATATGTATATATTTCAGCCCTCAGGGCTGAAACAAACTAATTTGAACTTCATTATATAGATTGAAATTTTTTACTACAAAATGTTTTGAAACTCATTTTAAGTGTTTATTGAAACACAAAACTGCACTCAGTTCACTGTCTTAAACGCACTCAGTTCACTGACACTGTGTGAAACTTTTAAGCGTTTATTCATAGGCGTACCGGGCGGGGGGGGGCGGGGGGGGGCAGTCGGGCAATATTCGATCAACAGTCGGGCAATTTTGGTTTGTAATAAAAATAAATGGGACAAATTCTGTCAATTTGTGGTGAATTTTGTGTTTTTTTTGTAAAATTTGTGTGATTTTCCGAAAAATTTTGGTATGTCCGGAAAAATTTTTTGACCCCTAAAATGATACACTGACCGAAATTTTACACTGTCCCTAAAATGATACACTGACCGAGGTCGCCGAAATAATTTTTCCGGAAAAATTTTTTTAGGTACTAGTCGGGCACAGTCCCGAAAAGTCGGGCAAATTTCTTTCTGCCCCCCTAATTTTTTCCTTCCTGTACGCCCATGCGTTTATTGAAACAACAGCATTTTGATGCTAGTGCGACTCCTTAAAGTTTATATTTGTTTGATTACATTTTCGATATAAAACCCTGCGTCGGCTTCGATATTTCAGCCCGGCTGCCGTGTATAATGAGTAGGCCCGTAGCTGGGGGGGGGGGCAGTGCTCCTCACTCGGAAATAAAATTGAAATTATGCCCCCCCCCTTATTCCACATTTTTTGCCATTTAAAAAAATAGACAACGCGGCTGTCATTACCCTGAGAGCAGAGCCTGATTTCCCCTCGCGTAGAAAATAAGGCTCCGCCGTTTTTGTGTTTTTGTTCGGCCAAAATTCTGGACGAAGTAAACCGGTAATAAACCAGTTATAACCGGTTTTAAACGCGCGCGCCTTCGTTTTGCATGTAAACCGATCTGCCTCCTCCGCAGGCTCCTCTATATTGATCAAATTTAAATATCGGTAATATATAGATCAGCGCGTGCACTGCAAGCCCGATAAAGACGCACGCCTTTAGGCGCACGCCCGCAACTAAGGACGAGCGCGCAAAGGTCATTCCGCGCGCTCCCATTAATTTTCGTCTTTTCCTAATTAATTATTTGATAGCAAGCGACTGGGGACGAGGCAGTAAACCGATGACTACAATTTGAGCCCGCTATATATATATTTGCAAAATTTAAAACTTTATACTTTATAACCGAAATTTGGCTGAGAATAACTTAAATATACTGAATAGTAACGTAGGATAAAATAAACTAGCAAGTTGGCAGGGGCGGCGGAACGGATTTCAGTTTGGGGGGGCTAAATTTTTTTTTCCGCTCCCCCCCCTGTCGCCAAAAAAATTTCGGTCAGTGTACCATTTTAGGGGTAGAAAAATTTTTCCGGACATATACAAGAAAAGGGATGAAAAAAATTTTTCCGGACCTCTAACAAAAAATTTTTCCGGAAATACTCCATTTTTAAACAAAATATCCCAAATTTTTCCCTTTATACCTAAATTTTCCAAAAATAACCTACATTTTTCCTTAATTACCAAAATTTTTCCAGAGAAAACAAAATTTTCTTGGGGGCTTAGCCCCCCCACTTTTACTTCTGGGGGGGGGGGGCTTTAGCCCCCCTAGCCCCCTGTTCCGCCGCCACTGCAAGTTGGCAATTGTAAAAATATAGTAATAGTTTGATTTCACAACTGACAAGTAGGTCGACAGGGATATATATCAATATTTCATCAACGCTTTTTTGTTGAGACGAATTAAACCTCTTTAGCGTTGATTTTGATGATTATATTATAAAAAAAACAACTGGCCAACAAACAACTGTAGTCTGTACGAAAAAAACAACTGTCCGAAAGCAAAAAGAATATTAAATCAGTCTTCAAACGAACATATAATTAATTTAATTTGGTGCACAATCGTAGACGCTTAAGGACCGCTCATTATTTATTGTACAGGGGGGGACTGGGGAGAAACTCTACAGTTATAATATTTTTTCGTTGCCCCCCTCTTAAGACAAGTAAAATTTTCAAAGTCCCCCCCCAACAAGCAAAACAAGAACATAAGTTTTGCCCCCCCCCCCTTTAGCTCTTTATCTTTATTTAGAGAAACAAAAACTCTAGCTGTTTATTTTAGAGAAAGAAAAATAGGTAATGGGGACCAATAGACATTCCCATTATAGACTAATTTTTTATCTTAGCAAAAAAAGTATATTCCCAGGAAGGGCATACTAAAATTAGTAAAATTCCAAAGTTTGGTTGCAAAATGTTGTAAAATATGTAGAAAATATAGCCTTCCAAAGTTTGCAAATTTTGTATTCTTTTGTATAATTGCAATTTTCGCATGCAATACAAAAGTGTACAAAATTTGCAAACTTTGCAAGGCTATATTATCCGTATTTTGCAACAATTTGCAACCAAACTTTGCAATAATTTACTTATTTTAGTATGCTCTTTCTAGCTGTGGTGATTTATTTGCATCAAGGCCAGATTTTGAGGGAAGTGTGGAGAGGTGCGCACCTCCCCAGAGATCGTTTTGCACCTCCCCTGAGAATTTTTCCACCTCTCTTGAAAGGTCATGCACTTCCCCTTGGGAAAGTTTCAATGATGGAACAAAGTGAAAATGTGATGGTTGCTTAGGATCTACACTTTGTGACGGAAGAAAGTTTTCTCTGTAAAATTGAAACAGTGATAGCCATGTCAAGCACCCTTTTAATGCAATGTTTTGAAAGGAACAGTGTAGCAATTGTAATGAAGGGCAAGATTGGAGTCATACATTCATAATTCATTAATACACTGGTACATATTATGTACACTACATGCATACCTCACCTCGTTGATATTGGCCTGTTCTACAATAGGCCCTAACTTTCCATGGGAGTTGTGAGCTAGACCGCTGCACCTCTCCTAAAATTTTTGTCCACCTCCCCCACTATTTTCACCAAAATCCGGCCTTGATTTGCATATCTTTGCCTAGTTCTAAAATTAGTCTATAATGGGAATTGTCTATTTACATGAACACGAGAGACTTTTTATTTGACTTCCATTTATGAATATTATAGTCTATAAATATTGTTATTTGTTGTTAAGTTGTTTTGTGATACATTTTTAAAACTACTGTTTTTTCAAACTGGTAAATATTTTCAAAGCCCCCCCTCTTTCGTCTCTCTGTATTTTTTCAAAGTCCCCCCTTTCAGGTTTTGAAAAATTTAAAGGCCCCCCCAGTTTCTCCTCAATCCCCCCCTGTACAATAAATAATGAGCGGTCCCTTAACTGTCATGGAAAAGTCCATAAGGGGCGGACCATTAGAAATTCCGCGAGGGGGAGTATAAAATTTTTGCGGCACGAACTTTTTTCAGTCTCATGTCTCTGCAGGATTTTTTGTGTGCATTTAACCTCTGCAAGAATTTTTTTTCAAGACTATTTGCACTTTGCTTGCAGGGTTTTTTTTTTCTCTGACGTAATGGCTGCGCGAATTTTTTTCCTGGCATTTTTCTTTGCACAAATTTTTTGGGGGGAATTTTCACCCCCCCCCCCCCCTCCCGGGATTTATAATGGTCCGCCCCTAAATGATGAACATTTCTGCATGTAAGCTCTAGTCAATACCGGGCGCTGCATCTCTGATAATGGACATAATGCAATGCAATGCAAACAAACATATTTTATTCATTTTTGGCAGGTCTTGATGAACTGTTTGCGCCTTCGTTAGAAGATATTTCCAATGGTATGATGAAACCGAAAACTGAAACTCAAGTATGAAATCACTTCTTCACTGCTGGTGGTGAAGAGTTACAGAAGACTGGCAAGCAACACGAGTGATTGCGAAGACCATTGCACCTGAAAATGTGTGGAACATCTCGTGTGTGCTGTACATCAGTTTACAGCTGTACATTATGTGAAAGGTTTATACTATTATAGCAATACACCCTTCCGGAAAGTACGTCACTTTGGCTATAGAGCCTCGTTTTCGTGTGTCTGACATCAGTTCAAACCCACGTCTTAATAACGAAAACGAAGTGACATACTTTCAACTCTAAGCTAAGGTGACATACTTTCCGGAAGCGTGTATTATCAGAATGCCAGTACTCAGAGAAAGCTAACAAGAACTATGTTCATAGAAATATAAAATAGCTTAGTATCAGACATGCTGATAACTAATAACTAAATGATAGCATAGTAGACAATAGATCATAATGATCAAACTTTAAATTTTAAACAAGGAAACCACCTTGGTGGTTTTAGTATGTAATATTTTAGCAGAAGTAACTATCAACTACAGTATTTAGTGTTTTAATGTTCCTTGTTTTACCATGTAAATATAATACAATTCAATATAGTTTAAGTGAAATAAAGCAGTTTTAACAATGAACCTTTAAAATTTTATCCTAACGGGTCCTGGTATCTAGATATATTTTGTACACTAAATAAATTCTAAATGCACTACATCTTTATTGCCTTAAAAATCATTAATAATTCATGAGGAGACAAACAAAATCGCTGCCGTGTCGGTGGTTTTATACGTGACAAAAATTCATGTTAATTTACATAAACTTTAGCTTTGATTTGCTCGGCTTAGACAATGCTTATTTTATTCGTAAGATGGGTCGTGCTTTGAGATGGACTTGTAGATGGGGTCGTGCTTTATCAGATATAAAACACTCGTGCTGCGCACTCGTGTTTTATATCTGATAAAGCACTCCTACACGCGTGCTTTCAATAATACTTAAAGCGAAGCCATTATGCATTAACGTTGTCCTCTACAGATACCCATGTGTGACGTGTCTGGCATGACTGCACTAGCATATCCGCAATGAAGAATTTCGACACAAATAAATTATGCAAAGTAACTATAAATACTGACAAACACTTTTAGGATCTTGGTTTTAGAAGAAGCTTCACGATTTCCGAGCTTATAGCGATAAAGTAAACTATATTTTCGAGGGGGCCAAATTTCCGAATGGGGGGGGGGGATATTTATGCCCCCCCCCAGGGGGCCAGATTTCCTGGGAAATTTGGTCCGGGGGGCAAATTTCCTGGGACACCTGCCTTCATCCAAGGCATGCCGTTTCGTAGTGTTCTCAAATCATATTATAGCCATTATAGTTGAGTTATATTGACATTATAATTAACATTATAGTTGAAATCAATTTAAAGAAACATTTATTTTCACAGGGTAAAATTAGCTATTAACATAAGCAACTTTAACAACGCATGTCAATGAATAGAACAAGTTGCAGTCTTTATAAAATACGTCATCCGCAGGCAAACAGTTTAAAGAATCAAGGTTGTTAGTGTTACACGAATATCCAAAACTACCATTTTTTCTAGGATAAGCAAACCTGACATGAAAAGGTTTCTGTATTAAATTTAGAATATTTTACGAAAGTAAAATTTATGATAGTAAATGGGCAGTCAACGTCACCTTATACAACTGCAAGATTTTGACACTTTGTATAAGCCCCTCTGCCCGATAGGCAATATTTGTGAAAGGTTTGTTATCGATAACCTCAGGTTGAATACATGGCCTTTAACAACCTTAATGGATTAAACTATAGATACAACCAAGTACCGTATGTGTTAAAAGTAACAATTAGATTTATACAGCTGTACAAAGATTTCTTCACATGCATGGTGTCCTTTATCTTCGCTTTCGCTGTCGTTTTATCTGAAAGGAAAGACCAAGTTAAGCCTAGAATAGATAGTTTAGAAAGAATGTTTGCTAATAAAAATATTGCGGTTTCCAATCAAACCAACAATGGACAATCTAATTGAAAAAAAAACCGGGTGGTGGTAAGCTTATAGTTATATGACCCATAGTTTATGATTTTGAAATCCATAACAAATTTAAATCTTCCTAATACCCTGTTTGAGACTCACGTGCACATCACAATGTGCTATGGCATAAAACTCTTTTTGTGAAGTAGCAAGGCCACAAAAAGTACTGCTGTAAATATTATCTGAATCTTTACTGACTATACCATGCGCTCGAGTTGTATATATGAGCTTGATACTGGTGTGATATTTGTTCGCATGCAATCAGAGAGATAACAACTTTTTATGGCCATACGGCAGCATTTCCCCTTGCGATAGTAACTTCTAGTTTCTAGTAACATCTTAGTGCGATAGTAACTTCTAGTTTCTAGTAACATCTTACAACTAAGGACGACTTTTTCACAGGGTTCTCATGACTATTTTCTTCACCAATCTTGCGTTTCTTCACTGGATTTTGTGCTGCACTGGGAACCTAAACGTCAATAAAACGTTATCTTCATGTATTCTTACTAAAATCAATAGCAATACAAATAATGGGCATTATATCGAGCGACTATATCGAGCCACCTTAAACCACAATAATATAATATATGAACAATACTTACGCCTGTGTCTGTTTGACTGTCATCAGTGGTAGACTGCGAGGTGCCATTTACTGCAACTTCACCAAGAGAATCTTTCGCCCTGAAAAACAAAACAAAAATCACAAATGGAAAATCACCCTCTGTACCCTATTTCCCCGCACATAAGCACCCCCAGATATAGACGTGAGTTGAGCGTATCATTTAAGAATATTTGGAAAGGATAAACATGGGCAAGATTTTCGTTTTTCGTACAACCATGACACTAACACTTATATATTACCACACAGTTTTCACTCGTATAGCATAAGAAGATTTCATAAAGTATCTTAAAACAGTATTTGTCTAACTCAAATTTCAATAGCTTAAAGCCGCATGTGCCTCTATACCCGAATAGAAGTGCATGAATCGCTTCTTCTATTTTGACGAGAGCCGGTTATACCACCGTGCAAATCCCCCCTCAATCCTTTCCTGCTATTTTAGTGGTTTATTCTGAGGAAGGGGAAGTGCATTGACCCCCAAAATACCGAAAAATCATTAATGGCCACTTATAGGCACATGCGCTTATATGGGATACACCCTTTTAAAATTACGTCACAAATCCCTTCTCGGCCAGGAAGCCTTGCTCGCATTAATCATGAGCGAGCAGCTTTTCGTTTTGATTCATGAGAGCGAGGATCCCAGGCCAAGGAGGTTTGGTGACGTAATTATCGAGGGTGAATAGGTGGGTTTCACTAAGCATTACTGCAGATGGTGGTCAATGCCAGAAATGTTGACACATGAAAATTAAACTGCCAATTCTGTTAGTTTGCATCCATGTACAAGACTACTGCATCTAATGAAAAAATATCATTAATTTCCCGCTCTGACAACTGTTGATTGACCATCATCTGCTGCACAATGGGACGTCTCCACGAAGGACCTTCGCTCGAAACGTAGAATTTCTCCTTGTATTTTTCAGGTAGTTGCATCCCTACCAATGAAAGCTTGTTATTATTGCCACTACCTACACTGGCACAGACAGTTCAAGTTATAATGATATTATTTGATAAAACGTCTTTGATAGTTTGGGTTTATAACACCAGGAGCCAGTTGTTCAAAGCTAGGTTAGCTTAACCTTAGGTTAAGCTAAAATTCAAAGCAAACTTCCTGACAGCTTGTCTATAAATTTGGAAATATTTCTTCAGAGATCTTGTCTGGATCGATAGGAGTTTACTTCTCTGAATTTTTGAAATAAACGTACGTGCAGAAATACACAAACTAAAACAGCAGATTAAATTTTAACCCAGGGTAGCGCTAATCCAGCTTTGAACAACTGGCCCTAGGGACAAGCAAAGCAACTTAGTGCAACCGCTAGTTAATCTATTTTAACCTTTTGTCCATGGGAGTTTTTGAATTTTCATCAGGATAATCTTCCTTGTCCAGAACTCGTTTTACTTCATCAAGGTTTGGTCTTCTTAAAAAATTTGAGTTTGGAAAAATTAAAATTGTTAAAGAAGTGGCAAATAGGATATTTGGTATGTGTAATATTTTGATCATTGAAAGAGGAAATGTTCAGGTTTGCACTGTCAAAGTTTCCAGATATGATGTCATTGGGTGAACTTTTGGAGAAAAAGAAGGAAAACAAATTTGCAATTAATACCCGCAAACGTTGACTAAAAAGTTGATAATTATGATGAAGTTTTTTACTACAAAGTTATACCACATTTCTTCTCAGAATGATCCAAGTATCACACATATACCAACAATCACATTTGAAGTTCGTGGCGCATTATGCGACGTTCAGCGACATGGATTCATACGCCGCTCCACTCGTGTGCTACAACTAACTCAAGTTTTTGAAATTTGTTATATAGCATTAGATTCGCCATCTTGTAATTTAAAAATTCACTTATTATGATGGTATTTAGGACTCACGCGTGAATGAGCCCCAACCTTGTCAATAACATAATATTTTGTAGGCCGGTTTGAATCACTGCCGTTCTCGCATTGCTATACAGCGTCGCATTAATACAATAAAGTTTGGCACATGAACAGTACGCTTTCTGAAAAGGGTCTTAAGCCCGTTTTTCACTTCAAGCGTACAGTAACAAAACGTATCAAGCAATTTCTAAATTTCAAAATTTAGTGAATGTTGACTGGTTAATACTTCCGCAGTACGCAATAAAGTTGACTTGCGACGAACTTTTCATTTTGATACACGAATACACCCAGAGTACGCGAATTTATCAACTCTTTTTCAATCTACGCATGCTCACCAGTACGGTATGATACGGTTGAAGTGGAAAACGGGCTTTAAGATTCTATTTGATGGGTATATTGTAGATGCAAATTGTCGAGTGGAAGTTTATATACATTTATTAGACCTAACCAGGAACAGAAGCGAAAAATACAACTTTAGGTCCCTGGCAGGAATTGAACCTGTGGCGCTGAACCTGCAGCGCTGCACCGTAATCACATGGAATTGAACCTGCAGCGCTGCACCGTAAACACATGGAATTGATCCTGCAGCGCTGCACCGTAATCACATGGAATTGAACCTGCATCGGAATCGCAGGCCCACAGGTTCAATTCCTACCAGGGACCTAAAGTTGCATTTTTCGCTGTTCCTGGTTAGGTCTAATAAATGTATATAAATTTCCACTCGACAATTTCCATCTACAATACCCTTCAAATATTCATTCAAGTGAGATGCCTCAAAAATCTTGATATTTAGGATTCTATTACTGTTTTCTGGTACCCCTTTCAACCTTCTGGCTCAGGTGTTATATATTAACATCTAGGCACCTTTTATTTCTTTCCATAGCGGATTTCTGATTTCTTCGAGGTGAAAATCTCGTTGGTGTTTCTTCTTTCATCATCTTTGTAGGCGACTTTTTTGCTCGCTTTTCTTTCGGAGATGAAACTGCTTCAGTCGTTGTTTGACGCTTCTTTGTAGGCGGCATTTTTGTCGGCGAACTTTTTGTACTTTCCTTGGTGGAGGAACGAACATTTTGTCTGCGAAAAAAATATTGGTTAAGTGTACTGTATGCGGCTCTGATTATAATTTAACACACTAGCAGATTTTCTCCGGATGCACTTCGGACTTTTTCCGGTAGCGATACTTCCACTGGCTCAATAAGGATACAATAATACCTTTTATTATATACACAAGGTCTGGATATGAGGTATTCTGCAATCTGATTGGTTCTCTACTAGCAGGATATTAGCTCATATGGCGGATGAATTTCCGACGTTTTGCGAACGAGAAAACGGCAAGTTGTTCGCTTTTTATAGCCTTTACAGGATTAAAAATACAGCAAATGAATTTTTAAAATTTAAAAAGGTTAAAAATATATATTTTTCAAAAAATAATCGGCCGAAAGAGCGAAGCTAGAAACATAAACAAAATAGAAAAATATTGAAAATATCCGAAAAGCAAAGTCTGTGAATTCAGATCTTGTGTATATAATAATAAAACAGTTATTCCACTCACTCTCGTCGAATATCAGTTTTCTATTTTCGCCTATCAAAATCGCGAAGATAAAGCCTCGAGAAATATTGCCTCGAAAAATTAAGTACGCGCGAAATTAAGTACGAATAAGGTTGCATGTAGGTCAGATAAACTGAATTTATGATAAAACTGACTGATTTTTGTGGAGATTCACAGCAAGGTAACCTACCTTGTGGCTTTTTCTCCTGTAGTAGATGTTTTTGTTTTCTTTCTTGGTGAAACTTTGGTGAACTTTTCTTCTTTATCTTCCTCCGAAGGCTTGCCATGTTTTTCTTTAGTCTTTTCTTTCCTGCGAAATTTTTGTAAAAATGCTAACATATGTGAAACATTCAGGTCAATTTTATGGTATTCGAAGGCACAGTTTTAGAGATATTTTAAGATTTCTTAACAATTTTTCTTGAAAAAGGAAAGCAAATGAGCTTCGCATTCATCAGGGCAAACGCCTTTCACCTCTGGATTCTCGCTTTACACTCTGCTCGCGTGGAAAGAATCAGTTCACGCTGTTTAGGTATTCCGGTTGTCGGAAACTGTGGTTTACAAACAATTAGTATCAGTGGACGTGTGTTAATATTAATACAATACGTAAATCAAATAGGATACATCATTTGAAGTCAGGTTTAGAACTCCGTACATGTATACCTTGCAGGTGTTTCGTCTTCTTCTACATCAGAAATTTTTTCATTATCCCTTTCATTATCTTTGTTATCCATCATACTCAGTAACGACTTCTGAATCATTTTACCTTTCAACTTCTCAGAAATCCTGTCGAAAAAATGTAAGTTGGTCAGTTTTGATCGTAGTGAAAGAAATTTAAGTTCACCCATGCAGAGCTACTTGCTGAGCTAACCGCCTCGCGAGGCGGTTATTGTTTGAGTCGGTTTTCTTTCATTTACCGAGGTGATTATTTTTAATAATCACTTTGAATATTAATCAGTTGAAAAGATGAAGGAAAACTAAAATCGTCGTTCAAACAGACAGAAACGAAGCAAACAAAACTTTGTTGGAAAACCTCCTCATTATCTGACATAAATCCCTCCTTCTCGGTGTTTATCCTACACTTAATTATGATTTAAATTTAAAAATAAGAATCCTCGTCGTTACACACGCGACATTAAATTATTCGTCAGCATGTCCAAGGCCCTGGGCAACGAGGCTGGACAATGTCTGACTGAATGTTAAATCTAACAACACTGTTAGATTACTTACCTCGAAGGTTTCTCAGCAGGAGCTTTTCTCTTGCCCGTTGAATCAATGCCCGTGGAAGGTTTCTCAGGAGGAGTTCTTTTCTTGCCCGTGGAATCGTTGCTCGGGGAGGGTTTCTCGGCAGTTTTTTTCTTGCCCGTTGAACCACTGCTTGTTTTGGAAACACTTTTAGTTGGTGTAATCTTGGAAACAATGTTAGTTGTTTTCTAGCAAGTAAAAAAAGTTTAACATTAGACCATGGCCTGACGTACATCCTTCAAGAGCACACCTCATCTTACACCAACCCCATCTCATACTGGTTCGAGATAAAAGATATTATGTTTTTTCTACAAATGCAAAGCTGGTCATTATGACTTAAAACCTTCAGACTATATACTAGACAATCCAATTCGTCATTTAATAATACACTCGCCTTAGCTTAGCTCTACTAATTTATACCGACCAAACCGAAACAACAACTTATAACAACTTATATCCGAAATATATTTTTCAATATAGGATGTGTGCCTATCGATCAACCTACTCGATGAAATAGAATCCTCCCTTATACTGCACATTCGCCGAAATCTGAACTCAACAAACATTATATACAAAGAAACTTAATGCATGTTTTGATGGAAAGTGTCGTGTCATTCTTGTTTTTATACATTGTAGCGAATTTTATGTCAATATATCACGACGTTTAACTCTGTAAATTGATGTAATTTTGTTAATTTCACAGTTGTATAATGTAGCATAGCGTATTCATGTCTGGCAGGACGCAATTTAGAACTTTGTTTCTCCTGCATGTTGTCTGAGCTCTCAATTGCATGTTATTGTAAAAATTTAAAAAAAAAATCCACGTGTTAAATGCAAAATAAATCTAAAGTGGTGATTTTAGGGGTAATCGTGTTGTTGGTTACACTGTTTTTGAAAGCATAAGTTATTTAAGTAAAACAAAAAAGGCAATAACATCATTTTAGAATCAGAATATACATTTCGCGTGACTAAGAGTACACTGCTTCTATATTGAGACATACAGTATATAAGTTCTCCAGTACCTTAACAGGTGAGACAAAAAAACCCTTTGGTAAATATGACTTGTTGTTCCATTTATCCTGCAATTTGAATTTAAACTTTGATCAATTTACAAGTATATAAAATGTGTTAAAATACTTATTAATAATTCATAAACCTTGTGGCAAATCATGTCAGCCATAATATGTCACGTGGAGTGACTTTATATCTGATAAAGCATGTGGCATTATAAAATTGTTCATCCTAATTAGTATGATTATATAATGGTTCATCCTATTAAATTAGTATTCTTTTGTAGTCGTATATAGGAGTGTTTTATAGTATATACGAGTATAGGAGTGTTTTATCAGACATGAAACGCTCGGCTGCACCTCGCGTTTTATATCTGATGAAACACTCCTACTCGTGTTTTAATTGAGGGAGGTAAAACATATGTCCACAGTGGAATAGGTCACTGTGTCACTGAAACCTGAATTATTTTCCTCAATTTCGTTCCCACCGTCCATTTAAGCCACGTCCAAACGAGTCCAACATCGTGATGTTGCACCAGACCACAGAGTAGAGACATGCAGAGCCGTAACTGACCGTTGTAAACACTGCGGAAGCTTACGTTTTCATGTACCCACTTTTTTTCAGGCGGCCGGGCAAAAAATGATCAACTGCGCGTGCTCAGCAAGTTTAAAGTGAGTCGTCATCAGGTCGTCATCCAATCAGATGCATGCATCTAGTAACTTGCCGAGCATGCGCACAAAAAAAGTGGGTACACTAGTTACAACTCTGTATGTCTCTACTCTGTGACCAGACCAACAATGTTGGACGATATTGGACAATGTTGTGGGAGCGGGTTCAATGATCACGTGTAATCGTCAAATGCCAATATAGGGCGTTTTCCACTTCAACCATATCGTAACGTATCGACACACAGAAGGTCGACTCAGCAAAAAAAGCGTAA
>CACRXK020004040.1:0-33419 GCA_902702795.2 Paramuricea clavata
ACGTATTAAATGGAATGGCCCATTACAAATATATATCAAGAGCTCATTGGTCTGTTCTTTTCTTACCAAAACTTCACGTCCTCTGGTGATTTTAAAGAGAACAGGCAGTCTATTGATGCCAACTATGCTGTGTCTAAAAAGAAAAGAAACAGAATAAATGAGCGGGTTTCACCAAGCACGTGATACGCGATACGAACCGTACTTACTTGTATCTTAGTATGACTGTCTGCGCATGACCGGCTGCAAGTGTACCGCTGCTGGGTTCCACACTAAACAAATGATGGCCAATAGTCTGCATCTGAAATTGAACACGTTCACATTGCATTGAGATTGAATTTGAGATAGGTGTTGGGAGCACAATAGACAGATTTAGATCGAGGACGGGGATGTCAAAGACGACGTGAAAATGGCGTTGCATATCCATACATGGGCACAACATGCCATTTTCACGTCGTCTTTGACGTCCGCGTCCTCGATCTAAATCTGTCTACTGGTTACAGCATGGATGTATGTACTTTCATTGGGGGTTCGATTCATTCTTGCAATATACAGTTGTCTGATTATATAATTTCGCCTCAGTCAAAGCCCATTTCCATTGATTGGCCGACACAAATTTTCCGTCGGAAAAACATTTTGAAGTTGAAAATTTTCAACTTTTAACAATGATATTTTCGGGAAATTTTCTCAGGTCCGTGGAAATTTGTCTTGAGTGGCAATGGACCTTCACATATGTGTTTCCAAACACCTCAGATTTTCTCCAGGTACTCGACCAGTACATTATGGCCCTTTCTGGATCACATTTCACATGTGAAAGTGCTCATTCATATGTGAAATGTAGAATTTTCACATACGAAATTTGAGTTTCACATATTTTTTCACATGCATCTGAAATTAAAGGTTATGTGAAAATAAATTTCACACGTGAAATTATTATTTCGTATATGGAATAGACAACATGCATGTTAGACTAAATTTTTGATCTATAGGCAAAAAAAAGTAAATTGCCGTAAAGAACTTGGTTACGAAATGTTGTAAAATACGGAAAATATAGCCTTGCAAAGTTTGCAAATTTTGTATATGTTTGTATTACGTGCGGAAATTGTTACCATTTTTGAGCGGAAAATGGTAACAATTTCCGCTCGTAATACAAACAAATACAAAAGTTGCAAACTTTACAAGACTATATTTTCCAAGCTTTACAACGTTTCGCAACCAAATTTTGCAATTTTACTAATTTCATTATGTTGTTTTAAGCTGTGGTGGGTGTTTGATTCCCTTCTCTTTACTTAGATTAAAATTTAGTCTAACATGCAAGTTCTCCATTGGAACACTTCACATTGTGAAATTTTCGCAAGGCGCGCGAGAACGAGAGTTGCAACTGCATCAAATTTCATCAACTCTCATCGATCCTCGCTTGACCGGGGCTTAAGTTAGTTTAGTATATTTCGAAGTATGAATTGAATCCGGCGTTACCTGCTGTAATTCTTCAGAACTATACTCTCCAGTCTCAGCCCAGTACTCCAGTTCGAGTTGCAGGTCATTAGGAAACAGGAACGTCCTGAGAAGACAATTATCAAAAGTTTGATTGATATACTACTTTCACGAAAATGATCTTTAGTCATTACGACCATTAGCTTCGAGTATTTGAAAGTCAAATCGGCATGAACACTTACAAAATATTTACACTGTCAGAAACGTTTCCCTCAGACAAAAACAAAGCGAAATATGCATGGCTATTACAGTCAATACGTACTCTGCCAAAATGCAGGAATTTGCAATTTCTGATACCCGAGATAGATTGAGATTGCTGATTGAGAATGTTAGTTATACACGTTCAAGATTAAGGAACATCACTCACTCAGCATAAACCAGCTGATTTTCATACGAGTTCAAGATATGTAAATGCAAATTATCCCAAATTTGCCCCCGACCTATAGTATAACCTCCAAGCACGGGAGCATGCGAGGAGGATTGGCCCCGGCGCCCAAAACTCTGGGTCGGCACGAAGCTCTATATAGGAAGATATGTTCTGTTATTGGTTGATTATGACAATGACAAAAGAATAAGCTATAAAATGGATTTTCTAAAGAACGAAGCAAGAACAATATTCCTTTTGTTTATGTAAGCCAATTACGTCTTTTGTCATTGTCATAATCAACCAGTCACAGAACATCTTCCTAGAGCTTCGTTTTTACTGAAACCTATCTTGGCGCACCTGGCATTTGATACGTATCAATCTACCTTAATCCACGGACTAGACCGAATAATATCAGTTTCAAGTATTATGTTTCATACCATTCAGCGGGGACAGATCCACTATTGAGCAAACTCAGATAGAAAACAGTTGACCGAGAGCCACAACCAGCGCTGCCAAAGGCAAACCCGACAACTGCTCTCGTTGACACTGGCTTGCGACGACGATCACTAAACAAAATTAGAAGTTACATAATTGAAAACGTTTATAAGCCCTGTTCTAAATTGTTCTCCCTTATTGCTCCAGTGTTAAAGTGTTTTTGACATAATTTTTTTTTAATTTCTTGAATGAAAGAATTTTTAAGCTGTAGTACAACTTATTTTTCAGTTTCTTGTTTTTATGGTTTGTTCCCGAGATATTTCAATTTGTTTGATATGTAAATGAGTGTGAATATGTCCGCTAATTTATGACGTCACATTGGTTGCAAGCTCTTCAAAATGGTTGAATATCACTGCGCTCATCCAAGATGATAATTTCAAACTTCACTCACTGGTAAATGTGATGAAACACTGGACAAAAACGTGTTTTTAGAGTTAATAGTTTTATAGCCAGTGTAAGTTGAGCTTGCAACCAATGTGACGTCATAAATTATCGGACATATTCACACTCATTTACATATCAAACAAATTGAAATATCTCGCGAACAAACCATAAAAACAAGAAACTGAAAAATGAGATATATATACACTACAGCTTAAAGAGTTCTTTCATTTAAGAAAATAAGAAATTTCATGTCATGTGCACTTTAACCTAAACTAAACTAATTTTTTTATTACTGGATAGCTCTATGATTTTTTCTAAACTGTTTTCCTAGAGGTCCAGTAAGGGCTACAGGAGGAAACCAGAGACGAAATATAATCGCACATCTGCACAAAATACACAATTTTTCACTCCTATACCTGTAACGTGTTGCAGCAGAACTCATGGCTTCGACAGGCTGGGGATCCGAGTCCAAAACTGAATTAAAACTACATATGATAAAAAAACAAGTTTAAGTTTTCTCACATGGAAGCAAGAAATTAAGAAATTTTTTATTTGCCTCCAAATACAAGACTGATAATAGCAATAACGAGTAAACCAATCTTTAAGCCAAGTTTCCATATAGTCGTAACAGTCGTAAAAACAGAGTCGCGATCTTTCTCGACGGCCAGATTATAATAGTTTTTACCTCGAAACCAAATATGAATCATGAGTATTCTATTTTCGGTTCTGCGGTTAAAAAAGCTCGTGACTCAATCTTTACGACAATATGGAAACCGCGGGCATTAAGGGAATCCAAATCTTGTCTCGTGTCATAAAAACAGCTGGGGTAAAGCCAGTTTTCTACTAGGCGAATTCGCCCTGAACTGGCTTAAGGTAATTCCGCAGTTTTGCATTGCGCACTTTTACTGCGCACGGCTTATAACTTATAATTTCATTCATTATACGTACCGTTTAAAAAAAAATCATTTTATGACAATTTTATGTTACTTCAAAACATCTTTGGTTATATTCGTGCAAAGAATTACGTTAAAATCAATGTTTTCAAAAAAGGAATACAAAAGTGTAGCTAGAGTTCCTGTGTCTGTAGTATATTTATTAACTTGTATGTCACGTTTTAATGCCACAATTCCCTAAAAAGATCGGTGACCCCCGTGTTTTAACTGATAATTTATTTCTTTAATGCATTTTACATTTCATATCCGAAATTAAAAGAAAAATTATTTCTGGATCTTATAATCCTTTATCAATGCATGTTCTCAAAGAAAGATATGTGAAAAAATGTGGAAAAGACATTTATGGATCAGAATTGTACACGTTAGGTAGTTTCATTTTGCTCAAAACACAATATTTTTTCAAAAATAATTACAAGATAGGTTTACTAAAGCAAAATCCGCGCTAAAGACGTCAATAAATATCGGGCTGTTGTGATTTTGCTGTTACTCGTAATGAGCGTCAAGATGGCGCCATATTGGGGTAAAGGTGGTATATTGTGATTGTCATATCTTCTTAACGAGTTCGGTGACCCAGACTTTTTTGTGTGATTTTACTTTAAGTATATCATAAACTCCATGCCTGGGAAGTTTCAGCACATTCTCATTTCGGGAACAATTACTGCGGAATTACCTTAAGTGAAGTCAACCAATATACCAACCTTTCAAGGGAGAACAAATTCCACAGTTGAACTTTACTGTACGTCTCTGCACTGCCAGTAGCTCGTATATCTTGAACAGTCAGCGTTGGATACACTCCGTGTACAGTCACACAACATAACGTCGAAGTGTCACAGATACTTTCAGGTTTGTCTGAAAGATGATGGGAAACATTGGCTACCGTGTACATGAAATGTGCACACGATTGCTTTACATTATATTAGTTGAACTTTCTTTATTTATCAAAAATGTCCTGCAGGAAGGGTTATAACTGATCTCCATTCGTTGCCTTAACAGCAGTGCTGTAATAGTTACTTATTTTTTGTAACTAGTTACAGTTACAGTTACATCATCAGAAAAGTAACTAGTTACCGATACAAGTTACAATTGAAAAAAAGTAACTAGTTACAGTTACTAAGTTATTTTAAAATTTTTGTAACTAGTTACAGTTACAACGACAAAGTTACATCCATTCTTTTGGCTAATAGAATTGAGAAAACATGTTGTAAGTTAGACAAAATTTTTATTTAATTTGACCAGAAGAGAATTTTCAAAATTACGATCCGTCATTGAGGAACGATGTGGTCTAAAAATTAGTCCTGCACAGCTAAACAATCTTTCACAAGCTGCGCTTGCAGGCACCGGTGTGTTCAATTCAATGAAAAGCTGGCGCAGCTTCGGCCAACTTGCATATACAGATAACTCTTCCGTGTGTATAAGTAACAGACAGTTACTAAGGTATTTTTGGCACCTACGCGACATAAATGAAAATGCAAATTTAAAAATATTTTACACTTCATCGCCTTCAGCCGCGTGAATAGTATTCAATCTTTAAAACTGCTTCACAAGAAACGCAAATTTTACTCGCTTATACTTAAAATTTACATTAGTCTTTTACTAATACTTAATATAGAAGAAGCCTGCACCCGCAAAAGCTGCATGAACCTAAATATATTTGATTAGTTATTTGTTAAACACTCGGTTTAAAAGCGTTAACACGCGCTTGGTCAAGTGATTATCGTCGTATCGAATATCGACGTATTGACCATGATAAATATCAACATCACTGATAGATACAAATATAAACATACATATATGATAATACTGATGCATGATTATTTATCCCTGATGCAAGCATTAATACAATATTATTTAGCAACCAAGTAGACCAACCAACCTGAACATGTTTACGCAAATTCGACAATGATGACAGGCTCGCAGAGCACTCTTTAACTTTCGGTGAACACAGTAAACAAGTTAGCTTCACGGTTTTTCCCGCTACAGATTTGAACTGGAACATTGTTTCCAAGTGCGGCCATGGATTCGATTCAGATACTGGTTGTGCCGAAGACATCTTAATGCGCTACTAATCCCACTATGAGTGTAACCACACACGTCAACGAATGAATGGATAAAAGCACGTGTATGCATGCTATTAACATCGCATTTGCACAGTACTGTAAATAATCCAGAATGCACTGTAGCGCCGCCGAGGTAGCGCCGTGTGAATTGTGATGATTCAAGCACACAAAATGTAACGGCGTTCTTGACGGCAAATGTAACTAGTTATCGTTACGTTTTATTCCTAATTTTTGTAACTAGTTACAGTTACAAGTTACGTTCTGAAAAAAGTAACTAGTTACCGTTACAGTTACTCAAAAAAGTAACGATTACATGTAACTAGTTACTTGTAACGAAGTTACTCACAGCACTGCTTAACAGTTTTATTTAAACATTGATCACTCCGTTGGGGTACAATGTAGATAGCATTCAGAATTTATTCTCTACGACTGTTTATTGTAGAATACCACCTATACACTAGACCCCTCACGTTGAAGATAGTTTTGTTCGAGTACTTCAGACACAAATCACGCCAGCTTATTGTGCAATACACAATCAATACTACTGAACAACCATGTTTAAGATATCTTTCCCAGGTTGTTCAAACAGAAACCACAACAGCTTATTGTAGAATACTACAGTACCTACATTCGAGCCCCAAGTGTGAGATATCTTTTTCAGGTAGTTCAGACAGAAACAATGGCAGCTCATTGTAGAATACTACCTACACTGCACGACCACGTTTGAAATATAATTTTAGGTAGTTCAGATACAAACCATGACAAATTATTGTAGAATACTGCCTACAATGAAACGTCACGTTTAACTACTGTATTACCTTGTAGAGCGATTACTTGGTAGTTAATGTTTGTCTTGTATGTTGTTCTCCTTCGTGGACGAGCTTTCACGTGAATGGACTTGTTTGTTCTCGCTGGTAAGACATCACGACCAATTTCGTCAACACCTGGTAAGAAAAACATGACATAGTTTAAAACTGTCCTTGTACTGGATGGCTCTATCAGTTCTACAATGTTCTCCCTAGAGGTGATCAGCAAAGGCATCTCTTATTGATCCAGTGTTACTACAGTGAGAAACCTAATATACACTAACTATATTTATATACCGGCTAGCTCCATCAGTTTTAAACTGTTCTCCCTGAAGGTCCAGCAAGGGGGGGGGGGGGGTTGGTTTCACCCTTAGCCTTAGTCAAAGGGATAAAGAAAGGGTGCCAATTTTCCTTAAAAAATCCAAATTTTGGATTTGGCAGGGCAATTATCAAACAAAAATTACATATTGGGTCTTTGGAAGCTTCTGTATATGACCATCTGAGCAACTTTATTTTTCAAAATTTTCTGACAAGTTCGGCCGCTTGACACAGTATTTTGTAGCCTTTTTGTCGGGTCTTCAAAGTGATGATGGAGCCCTGCCTTGGTCGATGGTCGCATCCTGCATTACGATCAGTGCGCGCTCAGGGGATACTTACTGATAACCAGCTTGTCATCATCCTCCTCAGAGTCTTCCTGAGATAGCAAAAGACGATATGGGACATCACAATCAGTAGGATTACACAGAGTTATCTTCTTCGTCACACATGTACCAACGACCACATTCTCACAATCTATTGACTCGTCAGCACACTGGAAAATAAGAATATACGGTTTCCATGTTTAGACTTTAGATGGCCTGATCCAAACACGCGGGAATGTTGCGAGAGTTAAGAAAAGCAAGCGAAAGGCGAGTGTTATTTTAGAAAATAACAACAAAGTTTAAAATTCACGCGAAGGCACTTTAAGGTTACTCCACATGATGGAAACCCATTTCACCAAAATGCTCACCGCGCGCTCAATTTTCAAGTTTTCCCCTTCAAATTTTGCATGCATAATGGTAAATCATTGCTGTAGCTAAAGATTTGCCAAAAATTCTACACCTTTAAAACTGTACTTGCTACGGGTTGCTTTTGGAAATATGACGGCCTTTGCGCCAGGAGATTAGAACGCTTCTGATTTACCTCACAGGCTTCCGAAACATAATATTTCCCATCTCAAATGATCAAAGAACAAAACCGTGTTCGCGTTTTTTGACAGGTATTATATTTGCTTTGATATAAAGCAGAGAAGTTGACTCATCTAAATTTTGGGAGAACGGCAGAATAGATGCCTATAACTTGAAAAGTATGGCACTAAATAAAAAACTTTTGCTGCTGTACTATTGTTCAACATTGTGGCAAACTTTGGAGAGATTCGGATAAAACGTGCGCGTTTCTAAACAATTTTTGTGGGGACAATCTGAGAATATTTCAATCTCCGCAAAAGACGATATTAGATTTGGCGGGGTTTTTCCGCTCTCTGTTATCACCTCGAACTGTAATCGGATTAAAATTAGTAAAGTGTGTTTTGGCAAGGGTTTTAGGTGTCATTCACTCATTATCAGTTTATCACAAACCGTACAGTACATGCGAGAAACCACACAAAAAAACTTGCTAATATGCCGGCGAAACGCAAATGTAAAAAGGGGATAGCTATACAGACCGATCTAAATTGGCCAAACGAAAATGCAGTGAGGATCAGGATCTGTCTTGCACCACGAAGAGGGGCCCGAAGACACGAGCGAGGTTGAAGGTCACACATCCGGTATCAAGTATCACATCAAGCCACATATTGTCATTTACAATTACCACTTTCGCGGCAAAAGAATAAGTGGTTATAACATTTTTTGTTATATTTCGGACGCATTTTAATATTGTTGAAAAAAACTTGCGGCAAACGAGAGATTTCCAGCCCCTGAATATGAATCAATAAAAATGTAAAAAATGATGAAATCAGTGTTTTCATCATATAATAATGTAACCTTAATAAGCCGCGGAATTTTGCGTGCCGAGCGGAATTTTTCTTTGTCTTGTGATTTCTTGGGTGGAATTAATGGTCTTTATATATGCTGACTTTTCGTGGAAGTTCAACTGTTATGCTGTCCTCGTGACGGATGTTAAGAATGGAAGTTCTGTGAATTTTTAGCTGATTTCCGACAGTTGAATTCCAAGAATTGGAGATGTATAGAACAAGCGAACGGTCGTCAATATTGAATTCCTGGTATAAACTCCAACAGTGCAACAGCTCAAAGAAAACTTTCGCGTTCAAGCCAGATCAAGGTATGTATATTTATGTTTTTTCTTAGTCAAATTCTTCAAACCAAAGGCCAAGAACGATGTTTTAAGCGAGTACATTTCAAGGGGTTTTTGCTATAGTCATGTTTTATGCATTTATTCTGCATAAAACTCTTTCTCGAAAAGAAATGTCCAAAATAAATACGGCCTATTTCATACGTCGCATTATCGTCGAATTTAATTGTGTGCACACAGCCTAAATGCGACGATAGTGCATCGTATGAAACGAATTAAATTCGACTAATGAATTGAATTCGTACAAGACGTTTTAAATTTGGCGTCGTATATGTATATGTATTTATAGTCTCATTTCTTACACGTCCCCTGTGGAAATCATCGAAAGATTTTAATAGGGCGACGTGTTTAAATAATTTTTTAGATATGTATGCATGTATCCGTCATGGCCAGACGGATATTAAAACGTCTGTAGCGCGTCTTCGTTTCATATATGGTGTTCCGCTCCGGTCAAAATTAGTTACAATATGGCAATATGTTGTAACTCTCAAAATAAAATTGAACAGTACAAAAATAAATTGAACTCGCACAAAAATAATTCGAACTCGCACAAACATAAATCGAAAGCACAAAATAAGATGTGTCGAAAGGAAACGCACAAAATAAATCGAAAGTAGAGTCAGGAGACGGAAGTGAACACAAAATCGAAAGGAAAGGGAAGTCGCTGACTAAATATGTGGGTTTTGTAAAAAATGCGGATAATTATATATTTTATAATTATATACATAACGCGCATACACGTATAGTTATAGTGCGAACATTCTTTACTGTCGTTCCAATTGAAGTGTTGCTCAAATATTGATTCAATACATTACCTCGGGCTGACCAATTCATTTCATCAAGTTCCTCGAGATATTCATACACTTCCTAGTATAATTGTAAACGTCCTGTTGAATAGTTTGAATGCATCAATCACCTTTGTTGTTTGTGCAACTAACCAATCATAAATAGAAAGGAAGTGACCAGAAATGATCAAATACTTGGAATTGGCTCTTTCACAGAATGAATATCTCGAGGAACTTGATGAAATGAATTGTTTAAGTCCGAGGTAATGTATTGAATCAATATTTTTAGCAACACTTCAATTGGAACGACAGTAAAGATAAACGAGCTCGTCGAATCCGAAAAGCCTGAATCCCAGCAAACATAGTAGTCGTTCCAGTTCACATGTTGAGAAGTAATCGGTATGTGAATGGCATGGTATATAGTATACAATAGTAGGTGTAATGGTATGGTACACTTTTCATTGAACAGACGATGCTGGCGTTAGGAGATCTTCTGAAATTACACGTTCAGTACGAGGCTGAGAAGTTCCTTAAACCTTGGTGGGATGTATTTATCGATTATTTTATTCTTGTATTGGTTATGATCGCTGTTGTTACTGGCGTGGTTGGTCTCTATGCACCTGGTCCTGTGTGTATACCCGTCCTACGCTGCCCGGCACTGAACTCTTCATCAGACAAGATGGCAGCTTGTGCTATGATTCACAACTCATCGCAAAGCGGAGGAAATTCATTAGACTTTGCTGTTCAGTTTACCAATGGAAACATGTTTGATTATATCAACTCCGAATGTACTGATGATATTTTTTGGACGGTTAGATTTTTCCCACATATGTTAGTGATCATGGTTGGTTATTGCGTGGTCTATAGTAATTCTTGGTTTATCTTAAAATCACCAATACTGGAGCAGTTTAGTGATATGTTGCATCAATGTTACAAACAAGCTTATACATTAAATACAGAGCCCACTGCTGAACAATGTATTCTAGAAATACGCACAACTTGTGCTGCGTCGCAAGATCACGCCACTCCCGTAAGATACATCACTCCTAAGGGAGATCCTATACAGGATGGAAATCGAGTGAAAACAAAATTGGAGAAATATGTGAAGCAGTTTGAGAAAAATGAAAATTGCATAAATTTCTTGGGCGTAAATAATATGTATATTATAATGTCTGTTTTTCAAACAGTGGTCGCTGTTGTAATATTCGGCGTTTTGGTATGGTTAATAATCGAAAAAAAGATGAACAGACAATACGA
Organism: Paramuricea clavata; assembly: GCA_902702795.2. Taxonomy (NCBI): domain Eukaryota; kingdom Metazoa; phylum Cnidaria; class Anthozoa; order Malacalcyonacea; family Plexauridae; genus Paramuricea; species Paramuricea clavata. Next base: position 10,945 of record CACRXK020004040.1, read on the forward strand.
ATGCAACATTGCTGAAATAAAAATTCCCGGTTTGGTCTACGATCACTTCGTCTGCTCATATTCAATCGTCAAATTTTATTTTTCCAGCGCAGTAGCCTTTTTGTTCGTTATTTGCTTCAAAATGATTTGCAGCTTTTTTAAACTAGCATCAGTAATATCATGCATAATATGGCCATTAAAACCTAATTTCGAAAGAGTACATAATTTGAACATAGAATCGCGAGATTTATTGTTTTTGCTAAAGTTACTAGAATTAAGTAATCCAATATACCTGAGGCTGTTCTGTGAAATATACCAAGAAAATAACGATGACGGTAACGGTATAGATGATTAAAGCTAAAGTGTGTTGCTACGTTCATAATAGACCCATTGCACTGACGTCACAAATCCTTAGAGTGTCCTTCAGATGCTCCCTAACAATATCTGTTCGGGTACAATAACCACATACAGCGCAAAAATTAACCATTTTAATACAAAATTATTATAAAGTTTTGCAAAATTTGCTTTGTTTACAAAAGTTATATTATGCATAGATTGCTAATTTTCTTCCAGATGCATCATCACCTGCGCAGTGACGTCATGTGCAATGGTTCTATTATAGTGTGCGTAAAATATACGTAAAAATATTTTTAAAGATGTTACTGAAGCAATGTTATTGAACAGTACAAAAGGAGAAAACTTGATTGTAGCTTGTAGTATGATTTACAGACAAAACATGATATTCTAAACGATATATTAAATGTCAATGGTATTGAAGACAAAATCTCTAATTCATAATTAATAATTCAAAAGTAAATTAGCCAACCATATTGCTTTATTTTGCTCACATGTTAATACTGGATACCTGATGAAGAAAATTGATTCAGTCCTAGGACTGGATCAAAATAATTCGGTCCTTGGACTGGATCAAAATTAATTCAGTCCTTGGACTGGATCAAAATTAATGAAATAATGATTTACTCGCATGAGATGTCATTTCAAATCTTCCAATTCGGACTGGAGTAGATTTCAAGTTCTTGCATTTTGATCCAGTCCTCGGCTTTGCCTCAGCATCAAATTGAGCGGACTTGAAATCTAGTACAGTCCTCATATTACTTCTGCCACTCATGGGGAGATTTTATCATTTTTACAGTTGACACTGGAAATTTTTTTCAAAATCCTAACTATGTCTATGGAAATATAGTATGAATCTCCGTTGCAAATAGTAGGAAATCCAATTTCTAATTGCAATTGCAATTTGCTATCACTAATGCCGCAGACCTCTCAACTCTCACGCATTCGGCGTGAGTCTCACGCAATTTGCTTCACTCTCACGCCACGTTTAGTAAATCTCACGCATATAGCAGTTTTATAGTATTTTTTTCAATAAATAAATATAATATTGTATTCTTAAATGCACATTATTAATCATTATACGGATCGCGAATCGAATATACAATCGCGTGTTATTGTTCCTGCATATACGGCCCGACATTTTGGCTTTTGCCCGCAATTTGGATACAAAATAGTACGCATAGGTAAATATGGCGGACAAAAGGCAGAATCAGTCGGAGCAGAATTCTATATGTAAATTATCAAAGGCAAATTAAAGCTCATTACTGTATGTCACAGAAATACAGTTATTGTAAACTGTATGTCACAGAAATACAGTTATTGTAACTATGAAGCAATCACGTATTTCATTAAAAGTCTTAAAAAAACACCAACTCTCATAATGTACGAAATGCCATTTCAGACCCCCGGACTTTTACAAAGGTGTCATCCACTGATCCACATCCCCAATCTCACTCTTAACTTCTCTGCAAAGTTGAGAGGTCTTTGAGAGAGGTCGAGAGGTCGTTGAGAGAGTCATTTTGTATTACGCATGGAAAATTGATACCGCTCTCTGAAAAAAGGTATCAGTTTCCCGCGCGTAATACAAAATGACTGAAAAAACGGCAAACTTCGCAGGGCTATATTATCCGCATTTTATAACATTTCGCAACAAAACTTCGGAATATTATTAATTTTGTGATGCTCTTTCAAGCTGTGATAGTGTTGTCTAGACTTGTCTAGATCAAAATTTTGTTCATTGGGGAATAGGTCCACTCTCATCCTCATTTGATCAGGGGCCAGTTGCACGAAGGGCGGCCCAGGGCTATACTTACAATTATAGTTCCGTGTATTCCTGCTCCAACAGCGCGGAGTAAGTACGGTTGACTTGGTGTGACGCTAAACAGGAGTTGAACGCAATGAAATTGCACGTTTCAAGCTGAAGTGAGGGATCATGCGAGGATACAAGAGAGAAAGAGGACAGGTGCGGATCAAGAGGGATACAACTGCATGAAAAATATAAGCAGAACTTCAGGTAGTTGTATATCTTTCAAACCGCAGCTGTCTCGTTATCGTCGCTAGAGAGGTTCAAATTTGACTTCCACTTATCTGATTGGTTAATCAGATGTATCAAACGCATCTGATTGGTTAATCAGATGTATCAAACGCATCTGATTGGTCAATGGTTCCTTAATGGTAGCGGTAGTGGAAGTCAAATCGGAATCTATACTATTATCTACACTGGCACCGATCGTTCAAGTGAGAAAGTCGCGAGTGTCTAGGTCTTGGTAAGATTATGGCAAGATCTGAGTACGAACATGGCAATCTCTTGTGTACAATCGTGGGAAGATCGTGGAGCGATTATAGCAATAACATGGGAAGATCATGACAAGATCATGAAAAGATGATGGCAAGAACATGGGAATATCATGGCAAGAGCATGGAAAGATGATGGCAAGAACATGGAAAGATCTTGGCAAGAACATGGCAAGAACATGGGAAAACCATGGCAAGAACATAGGAAGATCATGACAAGATCATGGCAAGAACATGGAAAGATCTTGGCAAGAACATGGGAAGATCATGACAAGACCATGGCAAGAACATGGAAAGATCTTGGCAAGAACATGGGAAGATCATGACAAGACCATGGCAAGAACATGGAAAGATCATGACAAGAACATGGGAAGATCATGACAAGATCATGGCAAGAACATGGGAAGATCATGACAGGAACATGGGAAAACCATGGCAAGAACATGGGAAGATCATGACAAGATCATGACAAGAACATGGAAAGATCTTGACAAGAACATGGGAAGATCATGGCAAGAGCATGGAAAGATGATGACAAGATGATGGCAAGAACATGGGAAAACCATGGCAAGAACATGGGAAGATCATGACAAGATCATGGCAAGAACATGGAAAGATCTTGGCAAGAACATGGGAAGATCATGACAAGATCATGGCAAGAACATGGGAAGATCATGACAAGAACATGGGAAAACCATGGCAAGAACATGGGAAGATCATGACAAGATCATGGCAAGAACATGGAAAGATCATGACAAGAACATGGGAAGATCATGACAAGATCATGACAAGAACATGGGAAGATCATGACAAGAACATGGGAAAACCATGGGAAGAACATGGGAAGATCATGACAAGATCATGACAAGAACATGGAAAGATCTTGACAAGAACATGGGAAGATCGTGGCAAGATCTTGGCGAGAACATGGAAAGATCATGACAAGAACATAGGAAGAACGTGGAAAGATCATGGCAAGAACACGGTAAGAACATGGCAAGGCCATGGAAATATGAACCTGGGCGAACAGGCTTGTTAATTTAGGCTTTACGTACTTTTTCGCTTCTGCAACACCTTCACCAACTTTTACAAATAATTTACACTTGATGAGATATTTTTTCTCTTCTTCAGGACAAAACCACCATGTAAATAACTACAAAAGAAAAACACATACTGCTATTGACACATTTATTAAAGCGAGAACAAGAAGAACACACCCGCAAAAATTAAACAAAACGACAAAGAAACAACGAAATACAATCTGACCTGATTTTCCCCAGGATGTATGGAGCCCTGACGTGGTTCTATTTCTACAATTCTAGAATCTTGTTGACGCATCTTCCACTCAAAACTGGACAAATAAAGTAATTTCAGTTGGTTCTCATTTAGTGTTTTGTACTACTTGTTTAGGAACAGCTGGCTGTGTTTAAAGGACATTGGCAATAAAAAATTAGTTTGTCTCATTTAAAAGAACTATTAAATATATACAGGGTGTATAAAAAAAGCTGAAATTTCTCTCAATTTCGCAAAACACCTATTTGTATCCGGTTTATATATATATATATATATAGCTTCTTTGGGTACTTATAATGTAGAATAATGAAAAAAATGTCTCGAACTGAAATTTTGTGAACCAGGGGGGGCCCACCAACTAAAAATGGCTCGCGCACAAAATTTAAACGTTGTAATCATATTTTGAGTTAATAGATGGAAACTTTGTTGGGTTTTTAATTACTGTACAAAATTTCAGACAATTTGCTTTAGTTTAAGTCCTTTAACTATTCATTTATTCTAAAAAATTAGCCTTTCGCATGCTTAATTAATGCCTTTACCTAATTTGCATATTGCTGACATATGTAAATTAGGCAAAGGCATTAATTAAGCATGCAAATAGCTGATTTTTAGGAAAAATGTAACTTTGCGTGAATAGTTAAAGGGCTTAAACTAAACCAAATTGTTTGAAATTTTGTACAGTAATTAAAAACCCGACAAGTTTTCCATCTATTAACTCAAAATATGATTACAACTTTTAAATTTTGAGCGCGAGCCATTTTTAATTTGTTGGAAAAGACACCCCCCCTGGTTCACAAAATTTAAGTTCGAGAAATTTTTTTCATTATTCTACATTATAAAGTACCCAAAGAAGCTATATATATAAAAAACTGGATACAAATAGGTGTTTTGCGAAATTGAGGGCAATTTCAAATCTGTTCAGTTTTTTTTACACACCCTGTATATTAAACTTATTTTACAGTTTAACGAGTTCTTTTTGTATAAACAAACTTGAATTTCATTGCCCATACCCTTTAAGTAATACAAAGTATTCGCATCTGACCTGTATCTGATTAACTTGACCACCATGCTTTATATATGACATACCTGATTGGGATTCTGGATCTATTCTGTACTCTGAAAGTACGTTTGGATGAATTTCCAACACATGTTGGTCTGAAGTACAGTAACTGTAAAGAGAGAGGAGCAATCTACTACTTTACAATGATATGCCTCTGAAAGCAAGGAAATTATTTGTCATAGAGAGAAAATACAGACCTCGTGTTCAAGATGTATCTTTGGCGATTCTGTGGATCCAATCAACATAAACTCCTGAAAAAGTAACAGAGAGGTGGTGTGACTCACTCTTCTAAGGGGTTTGCTTTCCCCATAAAATGTTGCCCTGTGTCTTAAGCGCGGGTGGCACATGCGCGTTGGCACGCACCACTGAAAAAATATTAAGCCCAGTTAGAGCTTGGACTTGTGTTTCATGTGAATTGTAGTTGATCTCTCCTGTGCTGGAAGGGAGGGTGGGAGGAGGGATATATGTGGAATGCTGGGCCCTCAGGGATATATGTGGAATGTTGGGCCTCCAGGGATATGCGTGGAAAGCTGGGGGAGGAGGGATATGTGGAATGCTTGGGGAAGATGGATATATGTGAAAATGCGGAATGTTGGAAGGGTGGTAGGAGGGATATATGTGGATTGCTGAAAGGGTGGGAGGAGGGATATGTGTGGAAATGTGGAATGTTGGAAGGGTGGGAGGAGGGATATATGTGGATTGCTGGAAGGGTATTTAAGTAACAAACAAAGAGATTAAAACGACAAACGTTCATAGGATTAAAGTTGGTGTGGTTTCTGGTTAGAGAGCGATGGAGTGTTAACCTTCAAAAGGTCTGTGTTTCCCTAGTGTTACTTTGAGAAATTTCATATGTCAAAACATGGCCATACCTGGTTAAATTTGTCTTCGTTGTTAAAATGGCAACATAATGGTAACTTGTTTGTTTGCATGTCCATTGCTTCATGACGAAACATAACAAGCTGAATGTTATCCTTTATAATGCCTTGGGATGGCTTGCAACGAAATGTTCTGAAAAAATAAATAAAAGGAGATATTTATTCTGCTAGTATATATAAAGTAGCATATATAGGTACAGGTTTTACTATATCTGGTAGTATATATGTAGCATTTCGTGACTCATGTCTAATCACGGATCACACTTACGGTGCATGGAAGACTCAGTTAGGGTCTAATCCATATTAAGGGCTCTAGGCCTATTTCCACTCAGAAAATTTTCCGCAAAAAGAAAATTTTGTAAAATATGATTGGCCGGGACACAAATTTTCCGTCGGTAAAAAAGTTGAAAATTTGAACATTTAACAATGACATTTTCGGAACATTTTCTGTCCGTGGAAATTTTACTTGAGTGGCAATCGGACTTAACACCAACCCACGCTGGTGCATGACATCCTTAAGTTTTGAATAAAAAACTGCTTTGGTAGACGGTCATCTTCTATGCTAACAACATGAACGCTGCACCTTAGATGGTTCTTAATAACAGTGCATGGCTTCAGAAGTTGTTGCTCCTGCTTTGTACACTAACATTTTAGTGACAGTTAAGGCTGGTTTTAGTGTTTTACACTATCAAAATTTCTGTGATCACAGTAGGAATTTAGAAGTAAAATTTCAAATCCAACTATGAGGACTGGACTAGATTTCAAGTCCGCATAATTTGATCAAAATGTGCGGACTTCAGATCTAGCAGAGACGGATTTTCATATTTTCGTTCGGGGGGTGGATAAATATCTGGGGGGTGCTGCTGCTTGCTTTGGCCGGGGCGTGGTGGCAACGCCCGGAAAAGCCAAGAAAAAAGTTTAACAAAATTTGTTTTCTAGGCCTGCATGGCGAGATCTGAGACCATAATATTGGTAATTTACAAATTTAGTAGTAAGAATAATCAAATATGAAACTATCAAATCAAAATAGATGTAATTTGCGGAGGTGCCAAATGCCTTTGGGGGGGGGGGTTGCAAATCATTTCTGGGGGGGGGGATTCGAGAAATTCCACTTACCCTGTAGGATCTCGATCAAAAGAGAATCTGACAGGATTGGCAGGTGTGTTTGCAATACACAACGTACGATATGATGTGTTTTGTAAAGTGACAGCAGGAAACACCTACATTAAGAAAACAGTGAGAATTTTTTAGGAAGTACATTGTGTATGTACCTGTATTTTATCTTACAGGCTAAGTATATTCCTTGAGTTTTATGTTTGTAGCAACTCAAGCATGTAGTAATAATCAATGGAGTACCAGTGAGGCACACACGTAAAAATCTCACAACTTGTAGCAAGTCTGCCAACAAGCCGTCAACAAGTTGTGTTCGCACTGCTTGTCCCAAGTTGTGAACAATATCAGACTTCTTCCAAGATTGTTCCAACAAGTCCGATACAGTCATGATATAACAATATTGTTACAACTTTGTGTCGTCAACCTTGCAACGTTCTTGTTATATCATGACTGTATCAGACTTGTTAGAACAACCTTGCAACAAGTCTGATAGTATCAACAAGGTTGTTACAAGTTGTTACAAGTTCCAAACTTGTTGCCAACTTGGGACAGGCAGTGCGAACACAACGTGTTGACGGTTTGTTGGCACTTGCTACCAGATGTGAGATTTTTACGTGTGTAGATTAGGCTACCGATGGATTTAGGTATTTCTTTCCACTAACAAGACTTACCAGTTGAGTCGCACTAAATTCTAGACGTGGCAAGAATGATTCTCTGTCACGTGAAAATGTTTCACCTAAAGGACAGAAACATATTTTCAACCCACTAAATCATTACACAACATCTTCAGAAAAACACGAAGAGAAATGATGATTTGTTAATCGGATATATCAGGGCTGCCGGACCTCCGGTGAATGGCACGAGGTTTACCGCCAGCCATTTTGTTTATTCTTTAAAAACGCCACTTTTGCCGTAACAATTTAAGCACAGTTTCTAAACGGAGTGAAATGAAAAAGGAGTGCTTGGCGGCTTCGTGTGAACGCAAACGCCGTTACTTTGTTTGTACCGCTTGCAAAACCAAGCATCTTGGGTCTCACTGGGGAAAATGTGAAATCCATACTATGAAATTTGCAATTGCAACACTAAATCCAAAGTATATCCTGTGGTATATCCAAACTACATCTATGGAAATATACAATTATTATGGATAACCAAAATCCATTCTATTTCCAATGAAGGTCCATACAATTTCCATTCTATGACCTTCTATGGATTTTCAAATTTTTTTCCAGTGTCTCAAAACAATAAATTCAAATTATTTTCGTTTAAATGTCTTCGTTCTATTTGAAATATTTTGGGTTTACATGAGTGCAATGAACACACGTAAATTGTAAATTGTTCCGACGTAGTGTAGTCAAATCTGAACTTCTCATATATGCATACATACCCGAACAATATACTGTAACACACCAAGGTGGAGACAATGTTTTATCTTCCACGAGTCTGTAATCACGCGCACACTACATAAAAACAGACACTCAATGAGAAATTGTTGTACAGTACACAGGCAAAAATCTCACATCATCATAAGTCTGCCAACAAGCCGTCAACAAGTTGTGTTCGCACTGCTTGTCCCAAGTTGTCAACAAGTTTGGAACAAGCTGTAAACAACTTGTAACAACCTTGTTGATATTATCAGATTTGTTGCAAGGTTGTTCCAACAAGTTTGATACAGTCATGATATAACAATATTGTTACAACCTTGTGTCGTCAACCTTGTAACATTCTTGTTATACCATGACTGTTTCAGACTTGCTAGAATAATCTTGTGACAATGCCATCAAGCTTGTTACAAGTTGTTAACAGCTTGTTCCAATCTTGTTCCAACAACTGGGAACAAGCAGTGCGAACACAACTTGTCGACAGCTTGTGAACAGATTTGTAACAACTTGTTTGCAGACTTGTAACAACTTGTGCGTTTTTACGTGTGTAGTGCCATTTAGGAAACGGAGAGCAGCTATTCAATGTACCTTGTACGAGACAAAACACTCGATCTCACATCCATAAAACTGATTTTCTCGATCCTTTAATAAAGAATTGACAAAATTATTAGAATAATGAAAGAAAAACATACTTTGCCAAACGATGTTGGCTTCTTTCTTTCTGTCTTGAGATATTTAACAATGTTTGATAAGCAAATTACCCTCCTATATGACTTCAAATTGCATAATGGTTTCAGAAAAAAAACTTTTATAACTCTTATAGATAAATGGTTCAAATCTGTCGACATACAACATATGGTTGTAGTACCTAACACATATGCACGGTTTTATGATTTCGATGCACGATATTCCAAGATCTCGATGTTTTTTTCAGAGAGTCATTATGCAATGTGACGTCATAGCGAGGATAATTTGCTGATCAAAATGTTTTAAATATCTCTAGAACGAAGCAAGCTAAGACAGTTTGGCAAAGTATTTTATGCGGCCATTTTGAATTTACCTCACAATGCAATCATAGTCAAAATTTCAATCATAGTCAAAATTTAAGACAGCATGGTCTGGAAACTCAGTAAACTTCAAAGCGGTTATAATGAGCTGGGAGTTTATGTTGAGCCGTACCTCACACCGTGCACATCCTTTGTTTTAGGTTTATTAATATTTAAATAGCATGGTTGAATGACTAAACTGAAACGTTGCTATTGGATGATTCGTTCATTATACTGAAATACAATGTGTTCATTGACCGTGCACCGTGCACAAAACTGCAAAAACGCGAACAAAAAGATAGAACAAAGACTTTAGCGGAGTTTCCAAACCATGTTTCGAAAGACTATGTTTCAATCCATAAGCCCTTTGATGTCAATTTGATAAATTTAGTAGTATAAAACGCTGTATAGATAGTAAGACAATTTAAAATAGGAATTTTAACTTACGGGCTTAAATGTTAAGATAAATGAAGCAGTTTTTAGAGGAAGAATGTCAACACTTTCAGGTGAAATTTCGAACACTCCTGTCATATCTAAAAAATGGGTATAGAATGTATTATATCTGTACTTAATATATACGATAGATTAATTTAAAACAATGACCAGCGAGCTCCATATATATCTGGAGTGAGAATTCGAGTCCAAAAAGTGAAATCAATGATGGAGCTATTAATTGGACGTCAGTCTCAGTCCCCCTTTCTATTACAGGGTTCGTAGTCTCCAAGACCAAAAAATTTCAAAGACTTTCAAAGATTTTTTCTGCCTATTTTCAAAGACTTTTCAAAGACCTTTGAGGGCAATCAGGTGTCGAAAAATTGCGATGTATAAGCACCATTTTTACCAGGTAATTAGTCCCGTCAAATCACATCCTAAAATGCACTTTTTCGTCGATATTTGCGAAAATCTTGCTTCAATCAATCTATTTTATTAGCTAGGAAATCGTATAATCAAATAATCACTAAAGAATTTAAAGACTTTTAAAGACTTTCTTCGCTTTTTCACATACTTCAAAAACTTTTCAAAGACCTTAAAGACCTGCATTCAAATTTAAAGACTTTCAAGGATTTCAAAGACCGCTACGAACCCTGTATTATTTTTGTCTGCGCGGTCTGCAAAGAGTGTGCTGAAATTTCGTATTTTGACATCGATTTAAAGAATAATATAGTAAGGCTTTACGAACTGATAACTTAATTAGCCATTTCCCAATCGAGCAGAGGACTGGGTCTAGTTGGAGGGACGTTTGGAGGGATGTTTGGAGGGATGTTTGGAGGGACAAGAAGTTATAGTGAACGAGCTAAATATATATTAAAAGATGCCTTTGTTGCGTTTCAGGCTGCACAAATCAGACTCCAAAACTTTAGGAATGTAGGAAAACTTCCTAGATGCCATATTCGGCATATTGTTTATTTTGTGTCCCTCCAAACAAGCGACTAGACCCAGTCCTCTGCTCGATTGGGACATGGCTAATTAGCGATACGGTCGTTAGAAAAGCTGGAATTAGTTGGGATAAATGGTACAAAAACTGTTTACGACCTTTAGAGCTATTGGACGTCAATGGTCGCCATCTTGGCTTCATTTTTCTTATAGGCCGAATGACTGAATAGGCAATTCCAGCTTTTAGTTTATGCGTGCAGGGGACGATGGGAAGTAAGGTATCGCATTGGATTATGCTGAAACAATAAAAATGGTGGCCGTGTAAACACGGAGTGAGCTTATACTTGTAAATACTGAAATATTTAGGTTGTTTCGGTAGTTTTTATTGAAATTTTTCAGCATAATCAGCAATATGATACCTTACTTCCCATCATCCCCTGCAGGCATAAACTAAAAGCTGGAATTGCCTATTTCTTGCTCCAGATATATATTATATAGAGCTCACTGTTTTCCAATGTTAATATTGTACCTTTGAGCCAGTTGCACGTTACTTTGCCTTTTGTATGATTTGTGATATTCACAGTCTATGAAATAAAGTTGATACTAATCATAACATTTCTTTAGAAATCATAATTACACATACAAAGGTGATAATTTCCAGATTAACTTTCCAAATCTAAATCTTCCATAATGGCCTTACCTTTTGTTCCACACAAGGAATATTAGTACATTTACCAAAATTTAACTGCGAGTGGTCCACACTGATATGTGGTTGTACGATCGCCTATATAATATACAGGAAGATATAACAATGAAAAGATAAGTACGGATTTTCTATAAACTACGCTCTCTCTAGCTTACCGCTTCGCCAATGCTTGTATCGTCAAAGAACTGTTCCTCACATGATAAATCTTCCTCGGATTTTTCCAGGTCAGTGATAAGCTATAAAATTGTGAAACAAATTTAAATAACTGATAATTTTTGCTGCAATCATCTCTCAATATGTGTAGTATTTCCATTTCTTCATATAGAAGAGAAAGAATTGAAGTTTAAAATGGCACTAAAATTTGTGACAAAGTGACAAAAAGGGTCATTCTGAGAAGAAATATATATAAATAAATATATCTTTATAGCAAAAAACCTCATCATAATGTTGTCATATTGATGAATTACAAATTAAGTGACATTAGTTGTTTAGTGCCAAAAATTATCTAATGACATCATATCTGATAACTCTGACAGTTAAAAAGTTTATCATGATGAGGTTTCTACTACAAAGAAATATTACATTTTTTCTCGGAATGACCAAATTATTACACACACCAAAATCATATTCGCGGGATTAGAAGCACTTTAAAAGTGATGACTTACTGGGTTACTGTAGATGCCATTTTCATCAACGTTTAACTTTCCTTCGTTTAACATCTCATTCAGTTGCTAGGAACGAGATAGGCATTTTTCAATTACGAAGCCAGTTAAAAGTAGTATATACAACACAGTATATGATTCAGTTACTCACATCAGGCGGGGTTCTTGACAGTCCTCGCTTTACAAAAAGTTTATATTGAGCAATATGCTTCTGTTGTAGGACAGCTAAAAATTGAATATTTAGTTTAGTGCACGTAGCACGTCATATAAAATGAAAACTCAAATGAACAGGGATAGAAAAATAAACAAGCGGTCGCAGGAAATGTTAAATATCGTCAAGAAATTTGTCAGAATGAAGATTTTCAACTTGAAAATTTGAAGGAAACCCTAACACGTGTGTTCCACTATGGGCACAAAAATATATGCAGGGCTGTAAATAAATATTTGACTTGACAGGACATTTGTCCGATCACTTTTAATTTTCGTCGGACATAACTTGAATTTGGTCGGACATATATGCGTTGCACAAGATATATATATAGGTATATATAAATCACGAGACAAGTATAGCCATTCCGGCGCAACGTTAAGTAAAATGCTAGAATGCCTCGTAAGTTTTATTGCAAAATGTAAATTGAGTGAATTTGCAATCGGATTTTGTCAAAGCAAAAAAATGTATAATGTGACAATATATTTTTTTGATCGGACCAATGTCCGATCAAAATTACTTTTGCTCGAACATTTGCCAAATTTAGTCGGACATTGTCTGATGTCCGACAGTAATTTGCAGCCCTGATATGGTTGACAGATGTCATTCCCTGATTCTATAACCACGGTCACTATGTCTATAGGCAGTGATTTAGCACAATAATATACTCAGTTGATCTGCAGGACATTCTTATCTCCAGGCTGTGCTCCCACGAAGAGACTTATTTTCCGCAGCTGTGAGAATGAGTGACACTTACCAGGCTGCACTAATTCCGTGTGACATGTTCCAAACACTTCCAACATAAGTGGAGCCTAATAATGTTCAGCAAACGAAAAATGCGTGAAAGATGGTATACATCGTCTTTTTCTAAACTAACATTATTTTCTGTTACTGTATACTGACCAGCTATGTCAACCCTAAACAGTTCTCCCTTTGACTGAGGTTCAGTAAGGACCAACCAGGGGCGAAACTACCGGGGGGGTCTCTATCTCGTCGGGTATATCCATACAATTTCGTCGGGCAAATTTAGGGAAAAAATTAACCCCCCCCCTAACAATTTTGGGAAAAGAAATATTAATTAGCGACTGAAATGTTCGTCCATCGGGAACATAGATATAGGGTCTAGAACGACTTTGGCCACGCCCTTTTGGACTGGCAAAACAAGCTCACATCCCCCCAGTCGTAATACCGAAGTTTCGCCCCTGGGACCAACTCTTATTGATCCAGTGTTCGTACAGCAGGAAATCTAAACTCACTTATATTGATACTTTTTGTGTGTGTTGGTGTTATGTACTCAGGTGAACTAGATAACTCTATCAGTTTTGACTGTTCTGCATGTCCAAGTTACAGTTGTATCTTAGCCTATATTGCTCCAGTGCTAAGATACAGGAGGAAGCCTAAAGTAAACTTTATTTATACTGGATAGCTCTATCAGTTCTTTCGAGGAAAAGCTACTACTACGTTTGGTAGAGTCAAACTGAAAGCACTCCTCTTCGGTTGAGACGAAATTAGACAATGGTATATTGCAGAAATCAAATCCACAGTCACTGTTATAACAATAGACCTTATGCATAATGACGTCACAAAGCTTGATGCCCGCGAGGAATGCTGGTCTTAGTAGTCATCGCCCGGGAAAATTAAACAATTCAAAATGGCCAGACCAGCATTCCCCGTGGGCATCAAGCCTTGTGACGTCATTGTGCATAAGGTCTATTAAGATGGCAAAATGTACTAACCATGATTGCGTCACAAATACAGTTCTTTAGCTAGTACTTACATGGTTCTGCAGTAAACACGAGATTTTACGGTAGTAGTTGATAGCAAGGACAGGATGAAACCTTACAACGATACCCTGACTACTTCCAGCAGGGAGATACCCAAATGTTGTCTCGAACGTGAACACACTGTTCACTTTATCGATAAGAAACTGGGAAAGAAAATACAGAAATAATTATGAGAACTATATGTAGAATTATTAGTATTTCGTGAAATTGATAAAGGTCTAAGGTAAGGCGAGCTACTTATATTTCTTGCAGCTGAGAGTCTCTGGCTTATTTTTGCATTTTGTCTCTGTCCTATTTTCGCTTTTCTAATAATGACTATTGCCTTTCCAAAAAATAAATTTTACAAGGAAATTAATTGCAGGCCCCTCTTGCAAGATCCTCCAGGTAGATCCAGTTCTGCTTATACGAGCTTTCAAGTACATCAACAATCTCGTACCCAGAGCAATGCCTGTGCGCGGGCTAGGATGGCATTGGCTCTGGGGAAACCTGTGCTGTGATTGGTTTAACGTTTATCAATCGTACATGCCGACAAAGAACCAGAACCCCTAAATTTAGGGGTTCCGGTTGTCAATTTCCCCAGAGTCAACGCCATCCTAGCCCGCGCACAGGCATTGCTCTGGGTACGAGATTGGTACATCAAGGTAGTCAGCTAAACTGAGTAATACCCTACCCCAGACCTTCTAAGGCACAGCACGAACAACTCATAGCATATAAAACTTACTTGAAATGCAGTGTTCACGTCGGAGTCGTTTATGATATTTAATATTCTTGTTATTGTACCACCAGATTTCACTTGACCAAACCCAAGAGACGAAGTATCAAACTTTACACGCGGACCTATATAACATTTTATCTTTATTAACTTTTTTTCAATGTCATGTAGACGAAAGCAGTTTCATACCAAATTAACCAACGCGTTCAAATGTTTTCCGGACGCGTTCCGAACGCGAACGGAAGCAAACACTGGTTTTATCTTCGCAATAGTGTATAAGACGAGGTGTTTCAACAATATATACCTTTGCTCTTCCCCACACATTTGATAACAGAACAGGTCGTTGCACCAAGAACGTTCACTTCGAAATAATCCACGTGAGAAGCATCTGGATACGAGGGAGCGTATTGTACCTGGGGATTGTATAGTACAACTATCAATTACTAGACTAAACCATCTTTGCTTATGCTGAGTAAGAGGCCCTATCATGAGTTCTAAACTGTTCTCCCTAATGTTACAGTGATGGCTATCCCTTAGTGATCTAGTACTACCACAAGAGAAACGTTTAATGCATTGAGAGCACTGATCTACACGCGTAAAAACGCACAGGTTGATGCAATACTGATGAAAACAGGATTGAACAATGTTTTGCTGCCCACATTGTTCATAGCTGTCAACAATATTGAACAATATTGTTACACCCGATTCAGGCTCAACAACATTGTTCAATATTGTTGACAAGTGTGAACAACGTGGGCAGCAAAACATTGTTCAATCCTGTTGAGCAGCGGGCTCGGCGTTTTTTGCCGTGCTAACAGTGATTGAGAGTGCCAGCGGTCTCCCTTTGACAAGTAAAATCATCTGGCATCAGACAGAAGAAAATAATAAAGTAGGGCGTATTAGGTCGCAACTTAATGGGTTAACTACATAGATACATGGGCAGATATAGTCTGATTAACCAATAGACCTTATGCATAATGACGTCACAAGGCTTGATGCCCGCGAGGAATGCTGGTCTTAGTATAGTCATCGCCCGAGAAAATTTTGATAGTGGCTATTTTGAATTGTTTAATTTTCCCGGGCGATGACAACTAAGACCAGCATTCTTCGCGGGCATCAAGCCTTGTGACGTCGTGCAAAAGGTCTACTGGCCCCGTTTACACTGCGAAATTCGGTGCGATTTCCTTCTTCCAATGTATGTGATCGAGTAAATGAGTTATGAATGTTCTGAGTGTCATCTGAACATTCATAACGCGTTCACGACCATCAGAAGAGGAAAATCGCAACAAAACTTGCAAGTTTAAACGGCCCTGTAGAGTCAGAGGAAGCACTCTTCTCACATGCGATTGAGATGAAATTAAGATCAGGGGCCGGTTGTATAAAAAAGTGATTAAAGTTAACTATAGGGAGGAAGATGATAAAATTTTAGGGTGGGATTCTTACATATTTTGTTCTATATATAATTAACATTTAGCTCTTTGTGTGTATACGCCCTTCGTGGAAATCAGTTGTAAATAATTAGCCTGCGAACAGGCTCTCAAGCTGAATTGAGAGCCTGCATCGATGACTAATGAATTTGAATATCTGCCCCGTAACGTTCGTTTTTCCAAATATGGAATGTCTATCCTTATATGGTGTTGTTTACAACTTTCGTGCAAACTAAATTTAGACCATGCAAACTAAATTTAGACCGTACAGTTTATACTGTTTTTCGAAATATAAGATATTGAAGCAAAAGTTTACATGTTTTAAATACTGTTTTCTCAACACAGAACGTTTCGTGCTTTGAGATAAGATGGCCACGACCAATTTGATCAGTTAATGTGTTTTTTATGCATAGTGCTAGCAGTTGACATATATAGAGCTCAGCAGAATAATATAAATTATAGCATCTGACCAATGAGAATTTCGCGTCACGATTTGAGACGCAGATATTCAAATTCATTAGTCATCGATGCAGGCTCTCAATTCAGCTTGAGAGCCTGTTCGCAGGCTAGTAAATAATTGTCGAAGTTAGCGTATTGAAATAAAGTTTTACATACATACATACATACATACATACATACATACATACATACATACATACATACATACATACATACATACATACATACATACATACATACATACATACATACATACATACATACATACATACATACATACATATAGTTAGTGGAAACGTCATCCAATAAGAGGCGCGTATTTGAGAGTTAATCACTATTTAACTACAAAATAGTGATTAAAAAAGTGATTAAGAGTTTTAGACAACCGGCCCCAGGAGACTGCGTTATTCACGAATCCGAGGTATTGAAGTCAATCAGGCCTCGAATTTCCCTGAAATCAATCGACGGCAATGGCGTTGAAAATTGTCCTAGAACATAACAGCTGTCTACGGCAATTTTGGCAGTTTCCACGGCAATTTTTCAAATTACTGTAATAAATTAATTTTATTGTTATTTGGATTGCTGACAAGCTAGAAACATGTTTACTGTACATATTTCTTTAGTGTTTTTTTTCGAAGAAAACTCAGACTAAAATAGTAGTTTACGCATGATTTGATCAACATCTGAATTCAAGTATCAAAATAGTGAATTAATGCACGGTGAATAGTATAAAAAGTACACTATACGGCAAAAAATTGCCGTCGTTGCCGCAATGATCCACTGCATTTTGTTCTCCCTCTACGGCAATTGCCGCGATAAAATTCAAGCCCTGAGGTCAATCGTACCTTTATTTTAGCCGTGCTTTGCGGGGCAATAATTCCATGATACTGTGAACAGCTAAACACTTTCTCAAGATTCGATATAGATGATGGCTGAAGAACTTGAAAGGAAGCGTTCACAGGGGACAAATTATGAAGATGTATGGTCTTGTCCGCAGTGAAACCCGCTGCTACCGTGCCAAACTGTACCAGAGTTTCACCCGGACTTGATGTACAACTTTCGTCACTGTTTGACGAATGTTTCACCATTATGTGCGGGTATTTACCTACAGAAAGACATCGTGTCAGAATAGCGAATGATGATAACGAGGTCATTGTTTCGGTCAGTATTACGGTGTGGCAAAGTGGTCAAATTCAGGGGTGGGTTGTAGCGCTGGATAAATGATTAAAAAGCTAAAAAATACGGATGTGAACCTCAATGAAAAGAAATTTTAATCTGCAAACACTGATGTTTAGTCTGGGTTATCCCAATCAACGGACAATATTAAATAGAAAGATTGAAAAATTTACTATCTGTGAATAGCATTATCCGATTTTTGTACAATCATTGATAGGGACAATTTTGAACAAATGATGTTATATCTGTTAATTCAATTTTTCGCCTCCAAATATAAGACTATTACCTATAATGGAAGGAATTAACAATTATTTAATTTATTTTCTCACTCTATCAAGGCCCATTTCCTCTCAGGAAAACATGGGAGGATTTACTGGGAGGGGGGGGGGGGGTTAAACCCCTCCTAGAATCTCTCTAACCCTCTTATAAAGTGTTCAACCTCACCAAAATTTTGCTTCACCCTCCTATTTTGTGTGGAAGTCTTTAACCTTAACGCCTAACCAGAAAAAATTGCACCCCACCAGAAATTTTTCTACCCCTCCTTTAAAAAAAATGAAAATCCGCCCTTGCAGGTAACTATTTTCCGCAGAAAGAAAATTTTGTAAAATGTGAATGTGAACACAAATTTTCCGTCGGAAAAAAATTTTCAACAATAAATTTTCAATGATATTTTCGGAAAATTTTCTGTCCGTGAAAATTTTTCTTGAGTGGAAATGAGCCTTGATGACTGCAGGTTGACCATCATTAGCCAGCGTCGCATACTTCAAAACGCATTTTTTATGATAAAACATGTGTTTTGAAGTATGCGACGCAGGCTAACCATCATCTGCGTTACGAATTAAATAGTTCTTAGTGACACCCACCTATTCCATCCAGTTTTATAGATTTTTCCATAGGTTCTGTAAGATCTCCAAAATAGCAAACAGCAGTTGCATTGTACACAAAACCACCCTAAACAGTGAGATAAAATAACAACAAATAATTGACAGAACGAATTTCAGGTTATAATTATGTAGTAGTCTTGCATTTCCAACTAGAGTCTATGGAGTGGAGGGCCACTCTCAGATTTTTCAATTCAAAGAGCCTGTTCGCAGGCTATTGTTAGACCGCAACTACGTTTTAACAGACGGCCATGGACGGTCTGAGAAAATATTTTCTTTAAAGAGTGCCTGCTCAACTCACAGACTTTGTGATATTTCTTGAATTCCTCAAAAGCTGTCAGCTGCCTTCTACTTTACTGTATCTATTGCATACGTTTCGCCAATCGATATAATTTTTTGTCAAAAAGACGCTCAATTATTGGCATATATCACAACTGATTTCAAGCGCCAGATTTTTTTACCACGTCTATTATATGAAAATAGGTTGCCACACCCTTGGTATTTTTTGGACGGCCAGTTTTGACAGCCTTGCTAAAAGCCGATTTAGTGGCAAATAAATAGAATTGAGAAGGAGTTTAATATTCGTGCTCCTTTAAGTTTCAATATTTCTGAAGATGACCACTGAACTGTGAACTGGTTCAAATTATGATGCGAGTTTTCGTTACCCGCGCGGTAATATCCAGTCAACTCTCATGCAACTCTTGTTCTCGTTTGACTAGGGCATAAGAGTTGAAAAAACTCTGATGCAAACTCTCGCTTCTCAACTCTCATCAACTCTCATGCAACTCTTGTTCTCGTTTGACTGGGGCATACGAGCTGAAAAAACTCTGATGCAAACTCTCGCTTCTCAACTCTCATCAACTCTCATGCAACTCTTGTTCTCGTTTGACTGGGGCATACGAGCTGAAAAAACTCTGATGCAAACTCTCGCTTCTCAACTCTCATCAACTCTCTTTGCCAATACACTTCATTAGTACAAACCTTAGGTGAAAATGTAGCTTTAATAAGACACGACGTTTTAGGAGCCAGACTTCCACTTGATGGAGTTAATGAAAATGGTTCTTGAATAACCCATTTGAATGGAGTATGTACCTCACTGAATAGAAAGAATACATTCAATTGTAGATGAATACATAATAAATAATACAATTCATAGGTTTTACGCAATGCTAGTCGTTTTAACTCTGGTTCCGTACTAACTGACCTGGGGTTGCTTAGTTTAAAACTCAATTCACATGTGTCTTTTATAGCGCACATTCCAAATGTCAAACTTTCTGGAACGATCAAATCAGCTTTAGGCAGCACGGCTTTTATAGGGACTGCAAATGTACCATCCTATCAGAAATAAAAAAAGTAAAATAGAGTCAGTGACCTGACAAACATAGAGGTACAGCACAAACACACAGCGACTTTTTATAATTTTTTGGACGAATAAATTTGCTTTGAAAATGGTTAGTTTATTTTGAAAAAATGCTCTTCACATTGTTTCAGTTGTCTGCATTGGTTAACGAGAATTAGATGCCACCAAAAAATGGCGGATGTTCGTAAGAAAGGCTAATTGCTCCCGGCCAGGTCTATTAACTATAACAATTACTGTAATGTATATAAATTTTCGCTCGGAATTCCCATCCATCTACAGCCAGTTCAGTTCTCAGGGCAGGAAAAAAATTTTCTTCCATATTTGTGCTAAATCTGCATGTGCATAAATATATAGTGTCCTAGCTGACCATGGCCTTAAATTCAAGGAATAGTGTCTGTCAACCATATGTTGTTGCGCCCATAATGGGACATGGGTGTTAAGGTTTCCTTCAAAGTTTCAATAGCGCATCTTCATTCAAACGAATTTCCTGCAGCTGTTTAAAATTTCCTGCGAGCAGCGCTCGCGTGCTTGCCTATTTTTTCCACCCCTGCCAGTTCTATCAAACAAGATGCCAAAAAATCTACAGTACAACACAAATAGCCAATAATCTTAAATAGTTTTCATTAATATCAAAGTGACCTTACTTTGGTTTGAAACTCAATCTTGTCTTCGTACTGACCCTAAAAATGTAATTGCATGAATAATTGTTTAACTTAGTACAAAGTCATGTATACATTCTCAGATAACAACGTATTCCCAATACACACGCAAAAACCTACATCTTGTAGCAAGTGAGTGCAAGTCTGCAAACAAACCGTCAACAAGTTGTGTTCGCACTGCTTGTCCCAAGTTGTGAACAAGTATGGAACAACTTGTTAACAGTTGCAACAACCTTGTTGATATTGCCAGACTTGTTGCAAGGTTGTTCCAACAAGTCTGACACAGCCATGATATAACAATATTGTTACATTACCTTCGGTCATCACTAACCTTGTAAAATTCTTGGTACATCATGACGTATCGGACGAGTTAGAACAACCTTGTAACAAGTCTGATAATGCCGTCCAGCTTGTTACAAGTTGTTCAGCTTGTTCCAAACTTGTTACAACAACTGGGAACAAGCAGTGCGAACACAACTTGTCAACAGATTTGTAACAACATGTCTGCAGATCGGTAACAACTTGTGCGTTTTTGCGTGTGTGTGTAGATGCTTGTCACAAGTATTTGACATGTTCTAATCTCACATAAAACGCGCAAATTGTTGCAGATCTGCAAACAAGTTGTAACAATGTTGTTGTCAAGCCTATATAATTATGTGTTCGCACTGCTTGTTCCCAGTTGTTGTGACAAGTCTGGTACAAGTTGTTGTCAACTTGTTACAAGGTTGATGACGGTAAAGACTCGCTAAAAGTTGTTCCAACAAGACTAATACAGGTTGTTCATAACAAGTTGCTACGAGCCAGGGATGGATTTACTGGGGGGGGTCCCCAGCTTGGCGGCTAAGGGGGTGCAGAGGGGTTGCTATTTTTCATGATAAAGCAAAAAATTATTAGAGACAAAATGAGATTCAGTAATTTGAGTAATAACATGATGATAAGCGATTACAATTTGAATACTGTAGTCAAGCAAGACTTTGCAGTAGTGGAACAAGTTGATAGACGGGTAAAGTCACTGGTAATTGCAACGTACTTGTCCGGAAAATTTTTTTTGCCTAAAAATTTTTCCGGAACGGGAAAATTTTTTTAAATACGGGTCCCTAAAAAAATTTGCACCCCCCTACCAGATCATTCTGGATCCATCCCTGCTGTCATCCCTGTTGTCATGAACTAGTTAACAACTTCTTACAAGTAGACAATATCAGATTTGTTGGAGCAACTTGTTGCGAGTCTGTTCTATGGTCTGTTGGCCTCTTGTTGACAGGATGTGAGATTATTATGTGTGTAAGTTAACGACTTTTAACTTAAGAGTAAGCTGGCATATTGACTGGTTACAAACCTTTTCTAATGGTCTAAATGTGACAGGCAGTGTAAAACTTGTTCCACATGTTAAAATGACAGGTTTTGGATACAGAGTGGTGAAAAATCTTGAGTCTGGAACTCTAAAAACATATTCAGGTTGTAGTATATTGTTGGCCAATTTTCTAGATGTGAAATTGTATACCAGAAGTCCAATATTGGGTGGATGAGGAGAGGTGGGGGAGGCATAGGGGAGGAAAGTAGAAATGTAGAATGGGGGAAAGGAAGGATGGGTGAAAGGAAAGGTGGGGGGAAGAAAGGGTAGGAAAAGGAAAGGTGGGGGAAGGAAGGGTGGGGAAAGGAAGGAAAAGGTG
>CACRXK020004041.1:0-33416 GCA_902702795.2 Paramuricea clavata
CATTTGATTTGTATGACATTTTGTTAGCTATTTTTAGCCATGTTAATCGTTAACGTTTGTTATGTTTGTTGTTGGATACTGAAAATGTATTTGTAAGACCCAATTATATCAAACAAAGGTTTCGGAAAATTATTCAGAAATCCTGGTGGGGATAGCTTGGCTGCGAAATTGCGGTGATTTGCGGATAAAATTGAAAACAATTATTTAACAATTTTGTGTGTCTTTGAATTCAAAGGTTTTCATAAGGGGGGGTTGGGGGCTTCGTGCTGAAAATCTGCCACGGGCCTTGCGCGACGTTAATCCGGCCCTGATTACGACTCCATTGAAAGTTTAGTTACAGATTTCAGCTCAAGAATGGATGATAATAAAAGTTACACTTTATGTATTGATTTAGTGGAATTGTGGAGAGGTGCACTTTTAGACAAAAGTTTGTTATTGCAAGGTCTGACTGAATGTTTTAGATGCTGGAGCTATGAATATGGAATAATACTTTAAACTTTTACTTACTGAAATTCACCAAAGGCTTCTTGTGATAGCACTAACAGTTTTCTACTAAAGATGGCTGGAGGTATTACTAGCCAAAATGTTTCGAGCAAAGTAATGTAGTAATATAACCACTCAGCACAGCATTTTCACATTGGTACTACCTTACACTGGTACAGACAGTTTTAGTATTACTAGCCACTCTATTTTGTAAGGTGGACTGGCCTTTCTATTGCTTCCTCCAGCTATTTATCACCAACTGGTGGCTGATGACCCATTGAATTTCCTTGCCCATCTTTCTATGGAAGATATTCCACACACAGCAGGTGAAGTATAAGAAATTACAAAAAGAATTTCTCACACATGTTACAGACCTCTCACATTTTGGGCCAAAACAAACCAAGGAGTTATGAAAATTGTTAAACCGAAAAAGTTACCCAAGAAGTTGAAAAATCTTGTCTATCGATACTAAAGATCGAAAAATAAGCTGAATTGATTCAATAGATTTAGTCGGAAATGTTCTCTTTTTCCAACCTAAATGCGACATATAGGTATTGAAATATCAGTGCTAAATGTTTAGTTTCAAATGCTCAGCATATATTCAGCTATATTTCAAAAAATATATGTTAAAAATATAAATAGTGGAACAAAGGACTTGTTGTCAAACACAACATTTAAAAAATTAGGCTTGTTTCGAAAATTGCGCTACTCATGTGCCAAAGGCATTAAAAACAACAAATGAAATGAAATGCTTATGGTAACTGTTTATTTCATAGTGTAGTTTTTCAATTTGACACTTTACACTATCTTTGGATCCCTAGTTGAGAGAATTGGTGTTAAAGAAATCAGATGTAGGTCATTTTCAATTTTCTACTTGATGAAGGACATTTTGGTATTTTACAATCGCTGAAACCTGGCTAAACTCCTGATATAACTGGTGGTGAAATCTCTATTCCTGGCTATATGTTTTCCAGAAATGATCGGAGTGGAAGATCTGGTGGTGGTACGTTGGCATTTGTGAGAGATGGCATTCCTTACAAAACATGGACTGACCTTCTGAGAAGCAATATCGAATCCACTGTTATTGATATTACTGAAGTAACACTACTTGGACCATTCTCTCATCTACTGTGTTGTTAAAGCGGGTGTACATAGAGCACCAGGAAGAGTCATAGAATACAGATGCTAGAAGATTTAAGCAATCTTTCCTTACTGATATTGAACATGTTAATTTCAATCTTATTGATGAAGAACAAGACAATTCATGTGTCGCTGTAAGTAAATGGAATGAACTGTTCACAAACGTTGCTGATCTTTATGCTCCAATTCAGAACCCCATGGCATATTACTGATTTAAGCAACACAATTCAAGATCGTGACTATCACCCTTGCAAAGCTGTTAAGTCAAATTTGCCCTTTCATTGGATGATGTACAAGAAGATTAAATCTTACATCAATATTAATGTTAAGAAATGCAAAGCTGAATACTACTCGAACCTGATCAATACGAATAAAGGAAACACTGGTGCTTTATGGAAAATGTTAAATGACATCTTGTCCCGAAAATCTCACTCCTCACCATCTTGTATTGAAGCTGATGGTGTTTCTCATACCGAACCAAAGTCTATAGCAGAGTCTTTGAATGATAATTTCTCAAGCATAGGATCCAAATTGGCAACTAAGATAAGAAATTTGTATCCAAATCGGAATTCTATCAAGCAACCTAAGTTTAGGGAAAATGACAAATCTTAAAACTAACAAAGCTATGGGCCTCAACAAAATTAGTGCTAGGTTACTTAAAGATTCTTCCAGTGTTCTAACTCACATCCTAACCAAACTTTTCAATCATTCACTTCCTCAACATTTCCATTAACCTGGAAGTCTGGCAAAGTAACAGCACTTTTGGTGACTAATTCAATGCTAGCAATTACAGACCAATCACAATACTCTGAAGTATTAGTAAAGTTCTCAAGAAAGCAGTTCACTCTCAAGTTTACCACTACCTTATTGACAATAAAATACTAACACAACTGAGATTGCGCTCACACATTTCACAGACACCATTTTAGCTAACATTGACAAGGGTGGAGTAACCGGAGCTGTTTTTCTTGACCTGGCTAAAGCCTTTGATACTGTCAACCATTCTCTTTTAATTGAAAAGCTTGCCTTGTCTGGTC
Organism: Paramuricea clavata; assembly: GCA_902702795.2. Taxonomy (NCBI): domain Eukaryota; kingdom Metazoa; phylum Cnidaria; class Anthozoa; order Malacalcyonacea; family Plexauridae; genus Paramuricea; species Paramuricea clavata. Next base: position 2,661 of record CACRXK020004041.1, read on the forward strand.
TCTCCAATGATTCTGTCAGCTGGTTCAAGTCATACCTAACCAATTGAAATAAACTTACTGCCCTGGCTAATACTGTTTCCTCCTTCAAACACGTTCCTGTCAGAGTTACTCAAGGTAGTGTTTTGGGTCCACAACTATTTCTTATTTTTGTTAATGATTTGCCTTCTTGTATCAACCATTGTGAAATATCCTTATATGCTGACGATACTGTGATATATTTTTCTTCAAACAATACTTGCGATCTTGAAATGAAATGAAATTCCATCTCCAAGTGTAAATTTGTAATTTACGGAAGTTCTCACAAACTTTCCAAATTGGACAATGTCTCCATCACAGTTAATGGTTCCATACTTGATGGAATTGACTCCTTCAAATACTTAGGAGTTACAATTCAACAAAACTTAACCTGGTCAGAACATATTGACAACATCAGACAACATCAGCAAGCAGTTTAATCAATGCCTTGGTCTTATTTGCTGCATAAAATTTTTACTCCCTATACAAGCCAGACTCTAGCCTGTGAACAGACTCTCAAGCTGAATTGAGAGCCTGCATCGATGACTAATGAATTTGAATATCTGCCCCGTAACGTTCGTTTTTCCAAATATGGAATGTCTATCCTTATATGGTGTTGTTTACAACTTTCGTGCAAACTAAATTTAGACCATGCAAACTAAATTTAGACCGTACAGTTTGTACTGTTTTTCGAAATATAAATATTGAAGCAAAAGTTTAAATGTTTTAAATACTGTTTTCTCAAAACAGAACATTTCGTGCTTTGAGATAAGATGGCCAAGACCAATTTGATCAGTTAATGTGTATTTTATGCATAGTGCCAGCAGTTGACATATATAGAGCTCAGCGGAATAATATAAATTATAGCATCTGACCAATGAGAATTTCACGTCACGATTTGAGACGCAGATATTCAAATTCATTAGTCATCGATGCAGGCTCTCAATTCATCTTGAGAGCCTGTTTGCAGGCTAGCCAGACTCACCCTCTACAACAGCCTTGCTGTCTCTATTGGACTACAGTGATATCATGTGGGGAGACAAAAACAACCCCACCCTATGAACCACCTTCAAGTTCTGCAACATAACGCTGAAAAACTTATCTTTGATCTTCCTTGCCATTCCCCCGCTACCGAAGCCCTTGAAACTCTAGAGTGAAAACCCCTTTACCTACGTCGAGGGTACCACTGTTGTGTCGCTGTCTTTAAATGTCTTGACCATCTACTTGACTTTGATTTTAACTTAAGCATGATCTCCCATATACATAGCCATAAAACACAGCAGAATAACAACTATTACCTTCCACTCCCACATACAAATTGGGGAAAACAGCAATTCACTTATCACTCGGTATCAGAATGGAACTCCTTACTTATTCAACTGAAACAATCTACTAATCTTAATCTCCTTAAATCTAAACTAAAACAATTTATCTAATTCTAACTATGAAGTATAGTTATATATAATCCATTTGTAAATATTTTATAGTTTTTAAACAAGCATAGTATAGTTTACCATGTCTAATATAGATACATATTACAGGACCTCCTTGAAAAACACTTCCGTGAGTGGAGCTTCCTGAACAAATATTATTATTATCACTATTATCTGTTTTATGAATAGGCATCATATCTGCTTCTTTCCATGAGATAGCCTGTGAACAGGCTCTCAAGCTGAATTGAGAGCCTGCATCGATGACTAATGAATTTGAATATCTGTGTCTCAAATCGTGACGCAAAATTCTCATTGGTCAGATGCTATAATTTATATGTTTCTACTGAGCTCTATATACGTCAACTGCTGAAGCACTATGCATAAAAAACACATTAACTGATCAAATTGGTCTTGGCCATCTTATCTCAAAGCACGAAATCAGTTCTGTTTTGAGAAAACAGTACTGTTTTGAGAAAACAGTATTTAAAACATTTGAACTTTTCTTGAATATCTTATATTTCGTGAAAAACAGTATAAAGTGTACGGTCTAAATTTAGTTTGCACGGTCTAAATTTAGTGTGCACGAAAGTTGTAAACAACACCATATAAGGATAGACATTCCATATTTGGGAAAACGAACGTTACGGGGCAGATATTCAAATTCATTAATCATCGATGCAGGCTCTCAATTCAGCTTGAGACCCTGTTCGCAGGCTATCCATGAGACGGGTACGACTTTCCTGAGTTGACACTTATTTAACAAAGAAAAATGCAAAAGTCTTAGTATCACCAGATGTAGTCAACCAATCAATCATCCATATGGCATTTAAATTTCTGTTTTCACCTTAAAAAATTCACCAAGAATGGGATAAACCATCAATTTGGCAGCATTAAAGTTTATAAAACACTTATATTATTATAAAATATTAAGTTATTAACAAAAAGATATTTAAAAAAGGTTTAAGAGCGACTATCCGTAAAAATCGAGCAAACAGTGGCAATAGATTTCTTTCATATTTTGCTTAAATTTAGGTAATACCTAGTTATAAATGGTGTTTGGGTTAGATATTCAATATTTGGTGGATAAACGTACAAATATCAGAAATCAAGAATTTGTCTCCGGAAGGCTATATATAATTAGCTGCAGACAAAGCTGTTGCCATGGTCAATTTCATCACTTCGCGACGGATTCAAAACTGCACGTAGATAGTTCTGATAGTTTAATGACTATAACTCAAGTATTAAAGAACACTGTTATCAATATAGAATGGTCCAGGAGGCTTTAACTGGCCTGACAGACGTCGTTGAAATTGGCTATTTTTAGTCAAATTTTAGAATTGCATTTTATCACTGGATTTGAAGGGGAAATTTACTATGTGCAATAATCGTGAATTTGTTTATATTTGATCCACGGAATGGTATAGCATGAGGACATATTATATATAAAAACTAGCTTGGGTAATATATTGCCTTGGAGCCTCACACAAGACTTTTAAAAAAGCTCATTTTGGTGACTTCCAGTGGAATGTAACACAATTAAATCATTAGGCCTATACGTCTATACAAAGTCACGAAGCTCAAATTGTTCAAAACTTTGAATTTTGTGTTTCGATATCAATGTATATGCTTTGTATACTTTATAAAGAAACGTTTAAAAGGATTTTCAAGATATTTTAGTGATAGACCTACTTACAACAAAAGCACAACAAATCATCATATTATATTACTAGATACATTTCAACGCTCGTGCGTTCCCGTGCGCGATAATGAGGAAAATTGCTCTAAAAGATTTGTTTTTCTGCCTAAGCCAATCAAAATCCGTATCTAGGGTAAACAAACACTCCGGAAGTGATTCCTGCAGTCTTTTACCAGGAAACTGTAATGCTTTACCAAGAATTTGGCGTCCGAAGTTGGCCGAACACTTTCCGATCACAAGAATTGCCATAATAGGCTTAGATTATTTTGCAATTTCCCGAGACTGCTCCGAGCTATAGAATGGAAGATGGCGATTCTTTTGGTATATTTGTTATTATTATACGTTGAAAAGAAGCAAAAAGACGAGCATTTGAATCAGGCGGAACATTCAAAATGCAACAGCAAAATTGATAATGTGTCATTTGCATAAATTTCACCGCATTGATCATTTCAAGGTAAGAAATTTGCTTGAAATTGAGCGAGAAACAATAAAATTATATGAATATTTCTGAATATATAGTATCGATCAAGCGGAATTTTTTGGTGGTATTTTCGTATGTCTACTGCAAATACTCGCGAAGTTCTTTAATATTTAATCTTCCCGTCATATACGTCGGAAATTAATATTGGCGGATCGAATTGAGTTAAATAATTAAATAGCTGCAATGTTTTCAGTTAAAAGTTTAATATTTGGCATGAGCAGATGTTTTCCTGCGGTGTTCATTTCCACCATTTCCAGTGAAATAAAAACCAATTTCTGCAATTCCCGCTTATTACGATGGCCTAGTATTCATAGGTGTTGTGATAATTGTAAACCATTGAAACGAGTAAACTAAAGTCTACAGGAGGAATTTGTAAAAAAGAAGAGAAGCTAAACAAGTAAAGAGTGGGGACTAATTATTTGTTATGACAAAACATAAATAATCCGAACTGTTCACTTGCAGGTGCACCCATTAAACATGCCAATTTTGACTAAATTCTATTAAGTTATCATCAAAGATATCAGACTTTCTTGACACGATGTCACGGTGACGTCACAACGTCAAAATATATTAAAAAAGCCGAGATAAATTGAATATGAATGAACTGTTACAGTCATTCTTCATCATTGAAGCTGTATTTTTGAGCAAAACAAAATCTCTACAGAAAATTAAACTAGAATCAATCAATCAAGATTACGTTCATTTCGACGCAGTGTAGGACAACATTTACAAAGGATCTTTTTTAAAAGTCTCGCGTGAGGCCCCACGGCAATAACCCAAGTCAGTTTTTATATACAACATATGTATTCATGCTATAGCATTCCGTGGATGAAATATAATCGACAGTTACTTTTGGTTTATTTTCTTGCATAAACTACTTGTCTACTTCTTGCATATGTAGACTATAATTATTTCTAGTTCTTAAGTTGTCATGTTCATTATTCCGCTTGCATTTTCATAGGAAGGCAAAACATCGAAGTCGCTCCTTGTCGCTTCCATTTTGAGTTTTTGACAGTTTTTATTTTGCTCATGTACATATATCTTTTTCTTATTTGTAGCATAGGTAGAAGAGGGTCACCTGTTTGTTAGTTTCGTAACAGGAGAGTCCAGCAAAATGTCTAGGGTAAAGTGTAAACATATACATGTTCCAACTCATGTACTTTTATTGTATTTACCTAGCTTTAATTCTATTAGTTTACATACTGTATGCAGAGAAAGCACTAAACAAATGTGAGAAATTATAAGACTTCAAAAGCTTACAGACAGACATATTAAATATACATTCAGTAACAACACGCAAATTGCTATAAATAGCAACGTTACAGTCTAGTAATATAATATGATGATTTGTTGTGCTTTTGTTGTAAGTAGGCCTATCACTAAAATATCTTGAAAATCCTTCTAAACGCTTCTTTATAAAGTATACAAAGCATATACATTGGATATCGAAACACAAAATTCAAAGTTTTGAACAATTTGAGCTTTGTGACTTTGTATAGACGTATAGACCTAATGATTTAATTGTGTTACATTCCACTGGAAATCACCAAAATGAGCTTTTTTGAAAGTCTTGTGCGGGGCTCCTAGGCAATAACCCAAGCTAGTTTTTATATATAACATGTCCTCATGCTATACCATTCCGTGGATGAATATAAACAAATTCACGATTATCACACATCAAATCCAGCCACAAAATGCAATTCTAAAATTTGACTAAAAATAGTCAATTTCAACGACGTCTGTCAGGCCAGCTGAACCATTCTATATTGATAACAGTGTTCTTTAATACTTGAATTATAATCGTTAAACCATCAAAACTATCTACGGGCAGTTTTGAATCTGTCGCGAAGTGATGAAATTGACCATGGCAACGGTGTTGTCTGCGGCTAATTATAGCCTTCCGGAGACAAATTCTTGATTTCTGATATTTGTACGTTTATCGACCAAATATTGAAAATCTAACCCAAACACCATTTATAACTAGGTATTACCTAAATTTAAGCAAAATATGAAAGAAATCTATTTTTTGTGTATTGCCGCAGAATTCAAATTTTGCTCGATTTTTACAGACAGTCGCTCTTAAACACAATCAACAATCTAAACTGACACTAACTAAAAATAGTAAAAAACATAAACCGCCATTTTGAATACTGATTTATCCCCAATTGTCCCCATTACCGGTTTTTCTCAAATCCGGCCGGAATTTTTCCAAATCCAGTGCACCCTAGTCATTACTTACGTTCTAAACTAACTTGCTGTTTTTAGACTATGTGCACACAGTAACGTTTCCGAGCGTTTTCAGTTGTAACGTTTTCAAAAAGTGTCGTTTTCAAGCCGTGGTCACACGAAAACGGATGAAAACGACGTCTTACGACAAAAACGTTTTCAATGCTAAAAACTTTTCAGACAAGCGTTTTCGAGTTGAAAACGCTAATGGCGGCTTATGACTTGATGCTGAACAACGCTAATGGCGGCTTAAAATCAAAACATTATATTGTCTATATTCCTGTTTCCTGGAATCTTAGATCTTTCATTGGTATCATTAATTCTAAAGTTAAAAACTTTAGCAAGAAATAAACAAAATATATAGCCTTTCAAGTGTATAATGATTATGAACGATTTAAAATGTGTTTTGCTTTCGAGGGAGCGACAGACTTCGTATCGGTGATGCTGACATTTTAAGAAACTCGTTAACAAGTAATGACTGTATCTGGTGGAAAATAAATGGAAAAAAGCCTCGAGAGATGGAATTTTTGTCGAGAAAAACAATTTGCATGCCGTGAAAACGTTTCCGTGTGGACAGAGCGTCAAATTGACAAAATTGGAAACGACATTTTAGAAACGCTCAGAAACGTTACCGTGTGCACATAGTCTTAGTCTCCTGTACTGTATGTTATGATAATTGTGTGTATTTTTGTATAAAGGGCCCACAGCAATTGGTTTACACTGTTGTGGTGTCCCTGCCATTCTTGTCCATGTTTATTGTCTATATGTCTATTTGTTGTTTCTGTTGCATGTTTTGGCAAAGTTTAATGAATAAATAAATAAGTATATTACATATACTGTCATTTTTAGATTATTTGTGCATAATTTATATAAATCATATAATATATTATACCTCTGTACAATGAGTCACTTTTCTCTTAAGAAAATAGGAACCTGTTAAGAACCTGTTTAACTAAATTTCCTGGTAGAGCAGTTGCATCAAGATTTAGACAGTAAACTAAAAGCATCTCAAAAGGTTAAAACCTCTATTAATCATAACATAGAACGACAGCTTTTAGAAGAAAACAATAACTACTATGAAGGAGGTATAAAAAACTGGACGAAAACATGTATATGCTTTAGTCATATTGTAAAAAGTATATGAGCGGAAAAATTCCCCCTAGGCATCAACTGATGGAAACATTGGACGAAGCTCTTGAAGAAGAATTTATTCTCCTAGCAATTTCTGTGTATGCAACTGGCATATAACCAGCTACTCTATCCCCACCTTCTTTGACAATTTCATCAATAATCACATATCGTCTGACAGAGCTATCCCGTTTCGATAAGAACAACCAGACGCATTTACTTAGTAAGCCATTTTCCCTCACAGTGAACATGTGTTTGTTTGTACTGGCTGTATTGTCTCAATCCAGAAGTGTGTGTGTTTCCGAATTCAACAATGCAAAGCAAAGTTATGCCCCCTGTCATAATTGTTTTGCATGTAAAACGTAAAGTTTTCCGATCAAAACGCTCACTACAAAACTTGTAAACAACTTGTTTTCTTGGCGTGGGGTAATGCTTGATGGTAATATTTCATTTCAAAATGACAACCCTTAGACAATGGCATATTTGGCATTCATTTCACTTCACACCAGCTATCGAAAATGTATGATTGAATTCCTCGATTCCCTTAATACAGAGTATAGAGATAACATAAAGGATTGTTTGCAAAAAATCAAACCTTTAGCCATTATCCTTCAGTCTCCGATGACCCAACAAATTTTTGAACAAGTTGAAAAAGTCATCGGTCAGTGCAACCTCGTGTACCCAGGATCTTTCTTTAGGAAAGACCCTGGCTGCGCTGGTCACGTGCCTCATCAAAAATTTAGTGCCTGAGGGGGTGTGGGGAAAGTATCAAATTACATAAACATGCTTCCAGTGGAATATTCGTTAAAAAACATAAATTTTGCGAATTATTACGTTCAAAATAATTGCTAATTTTTGTTTATTTTCTTTGCTTTGAATTTACAAGAACATTCTTACTTACAGTCAAGTCAAGAAACAAAGCAAATCGTTAGTCACAGTATGTGCTCTCTCGTGCTGTTATTCAATGCATGCTCTCTTCACAATCGAGCGCGGTTATAACAAACCTTTTAATATTGTAATGTTTTTAAAATACGCCATTACATTCGTCCTTTCTTGTAAACGTTGATACGCTTTGTACCGATTCACTTGTTACTACGCGTCTTGTTTATAAAATTTTTAAAAGAAACAGTATTGTCTAGGACTGACCCAATATTAGCAAATGTAAACATTTGACAGAGAAATGTCTATAAGTATAGAGGAAATTTCAGTCATTAGTTTATCTGGATTTAGTACATAATTCATAATTCGTATTCGGTAATTATGGCAAGACTTCTACTTATATTTATTTGATAGTGTCATATACTGAATAATGCGTTTACACACAAGCAATCCTGGATATGATATAGACGATGCAAGCTGTCCATTAAAAAATAATGGGTATTCTATTTCACAAAGTCAAAGCAAAAATTTAAAACTCACTTGTATTATTAAGAATGCATATACAGCAAAAAATTAAAGCTTATTCATGTCAAAACGAAAGCTGTTTACAATATTTATATAGGTGATGAACACTACTGAACAGTGCTCATTGAAAGACATGTATAATATAGTGACATATAATTTGTCGTTTGACTTATCTTTGGTGTATGATTTTAATACCGTAGATTTTCAACAGACAGCTATACTTTGACATATACCATGATCGTTGGTTTCAGCAATGCCAAGGGCCAATTTTATAGTGTTTTGACGGGCTTTAAGTTTTTTTGATAAGGCCTTTATATAGATCAACAATTAATCTGAATACAGTTGGCGACATTTCGGAAATCAAAAGATCTCGCTATTTCGTTGCAATTTCACACCTCATCAGGATAGATATTAATACTAAATAAATAACAACCACACTGTTCGGTCTAGAGATCTATATTTTGGCAAGTCTATAAGTTGAATATTGAAATCTGATCCAACTTGCTTGAATTGTAACTCGACACCAGATTATAGAGTAGAGCGTCACGATATAAATATTAATTTAAGAGTTCTCTTTGTGATTTCTTGTTGCAAATTTACAGTAAATTTCATCACCCAAATTTCATCATCAATTTTAAAACGCTACAAACATGCTCCTTTCCCACCCCTCTCACAGTTACAATTAAATTTACCTCCCAGAATCTGGAAGGCACGTGACCAGGCGCAGCCAGGGTCTCTCCCAGATGACAGAAGGAGAGACCCTGGGAACAAAGTTGCGGTCAGTGTAGATCCTTTGTCACTAGCTGCAGAACTCAAGATTTTTGTAAACTTTGTCAATGAGACTGAAGAAACGTGTAAAACAGTCCATGACGCAGGAAAGATTACCTTTGAAAATAAAGAGATTTTCCCAAATGATTACAGATGCTACAGACTTCTATTTCCTGGGCCAAGTAAGTGTGGCAGACATGAAAACATCATTTAGCAAAATATGAATATTGAATAGTTGGGCGACCAGAAAAAATCTAAAACTGAAGATTCAGTTCAAATAGTGAACTCCATATGTAGACAGTTCTTACTCAGCGAATTCTGTTAAAATAAGAACTAATATATGTTAATATTGTTACAGTATGTCTTTGTAATGTCGAAAATAATAAAGGTTACTTTAACATGTTATCTTACAATGATAAACGTCAAAAACTATAATTGGATATTTGTTATATAGATGTTGTATTACAGGCCACACCTTTTTGCAGGGCAAATGACTCCACCCCCCACCCCAATACTTACAGTCAAGTTACATCCATGCATGCAATATGTTTACATGAAGCTGAGCTGAGCTTTTCAGTTCCTTTTGTTCGTACTCGGCATGAAAGGAGCCACATCTGACTATTAATTTATTTGGTACAAAATATTCAATTTAGCCTGGTTAAAGCCCACTTTCCATGACAATCACTTGTTGGCAATATCGCTGTAGTAGACTTGAAATAATTAAGCAAATTAAGTTCTTGACTAATGCAACTACATAGAACCAGGCTTTACTCACACGACATTTGGGGAATGGTTTATGACAAAAAATGGTCACTCACTATTGTGGCTATATTTAGAAACCACTATCAAGTGATGTAATCCCACCCATGCATGTAAAATCTCATTAACATTATTTAACATATTTTTACTTTTTTTAGATGTGATATGCCAAGGCTTCTAAACTACTGGGCAGGGGTGGAAAAAGTATCGGACCATGGGTCCCAGAAAATTTTTGAGTTCCTAGAAAATATTTCCCCAAGAAAGAAAAAAAAGATAATTGTAAAAATTTAATAGAAAAAAGGAGAAATTCGGAAGAAAAATTCTAATCAATAGAAAGAATGCTACCTGTATTGCGGGTATGACCTCAAAAAGTTACAAAAATTTTTCTAATTTTCCTCTAAGGGAAGCCTCACATCGATTTTGTACCCGAGAAAATTAATATGTTCGTTTGGGGGGGGTTGCTGCTTTGACGTTTCTCTGTAAAACATCATGAAAAAATTCGATAATTTTCTCGAAAAACAAAACAACTTGATACAAACATCAGTCTATACATTCGTAATACCATACCTGTTCTATACATTTATATTAGTATGCCTTCCTTCCATTGCAAACACTCAAATTTCAAGAAGAAAAAAACACATTGAAAAAGTGCCAAAATCATTGTTAATATTTTATGCAACAAACATTGTTTTGAGAGTTGATGTGTATCAATAAAAAACATATATCACCAGAAAGATAACATATTTCTTACCGAAGCATTGCCAATAGCCGACTGTAGAAAATAGTAGAAAACTACCTTATGTGTACTATAAGAACAAAATATCAATAACTATGTGTGACATTTCTTGGTGGTGGTGGTGGTGGGGTCTCCTTGACGTTTCTCATTGACAAAATCAATATGTGAGGCTTCCCTAACGACACAAATTTTGTTGTTCCCTTTGGATATATCTGTGAAATCACAGGAAATAGCCATTCCAGACATCTAAAATTCAAAATTCAGTTTGACAACACCACATAGTTACAGTCCGAGTGTCAAGATACTTGATTATTTGCAGAAAATTTTCAATGTTCTCTTGCAGTCCCAGAAAGCAAAATATTTTTTCCACCCCTGCTACTGCATGGGAAACTGAACATGGTCACTCAATTGAGGACATCAAAGAATGTGCACACCCCTCAGAAATTCTATCCATTAATTGCCATTATCCTATTAGTTTTATTTTTGTAAGTTTTATCTTTTTTTAACCTAAAAATAATAAAAAAGTGAAATTCACATCCAAAATGCTGCCTTGTGGCCCCATTCAATACGACCACCTATCCACAAAATGCTAATATGTTACCCATTTTGATTCTTTTTAGTTAATAGATTTTGGATGTGATATTTTTGGGAATTTTTCTACAATTCAAAAGACATACTTTTATGTTTATGGCATACCTCTGATGTCCATAAACACCACTATTTTTATTTACAAGCTTGGCATTTCTGACCATATAAAAAGACATACAACTGCACTGACCTTAGTGACCTGTCTCCTCATATAAACTATCCAAATCATTTTCAACATCACTCATTTCACCATCACCACTGCCACTGTTGTCATTATCTTCCATAAATCGCATTATATTCGCATTCTGCTGAAACTCTAGCTCTTGTTGGTGGCATAACTTCTTCAGTATAAACCGAAGAAACATAGAAGAAAGTCGATCAACAAACGTTTGTAGTAAAAAATCATATGACCATGTTTTTATATTAGGCCAATATACTGTGTATTACACGTAGTGTTAAGCAGATAGGCTACAAGCCTGCAGTATAGTTTTAAAAACAACGTATTTCAGCTGTTCTGCACATTGTAACCAATAATCTATTGGCATTGTAATGCCATTGTATGCATTAAAGTATTGGGTTGTAATGGTCTACACCCTTACCAAACTGACAGATATGTGGTAGATATATGTCACAGTTCTGTAAAATATCTGCAAAATATATGTACGAAAGTATCTGTCACATATCTGCAACATATAGGAATTTGGCCCTGTAACATATCTGTCACAGTTTGGTGGGTTTGGGTGGTCTTTCATAACCCCTAGATATATTCATAACCCCGAGATATAGTCATTATAAACATCCTGAATGATGTTTAAGCTAAAAAGTATTGCACAACAAATCATTGGATAGGTGTTCAGATGGCTCCCATGTACTGGATTGCAAGGACTATCCTGCCCATTTGATAAGACATAAAAAATTCCTAAATAGTATTAATATAAATCATATTAAATATAACAATTAGTCAAGAGCTTTTTCAAAACATTCCCCATAGTTTATTTATTTATTATTATCCCGAGCCAACAGCGGCGTAAGCCCAGGCAAGGGTACTAATTCCCCCGGCTATTTACACCCTGGCAAACGAAAGCATTAGCCAAGTCTAAAGTTCATCAATGAGCGCGGGCGTTGGTCACCAATGATGTTGAGTGGGTGGTCTCCCTCACTGATCTGAAAAATATGGCTGATTGCTTGTAGGAGTGGGATGAGCAAGATTTCAATTTTAAAGGACATATATTTGGAAAATGGTTTCATACACAACAAGCTTGAAGCCATTTTGTTTGAAGAAATGAGAATTGATTTACTATGGGAAATCGTGAAATATACGGCAAGTTTGCTTTGAATATTTAATGTTTAGTATGTTTACGAATTTTGTTGCTTTAAACTTTTTGCCTAAAAACATGAACTGGTTTCCTTTCATTAAAGTGCAACTGCGATGGAAAATTGTGCTGTCTTTTTATTGTATATTCAGAAAGTATATGAGTAGATAAACAAAGTTACCAAATATCAGGGTCCAATTCCATTTCTTTCTGCCTTTTCAACGCAAACATGCAAATTTTTCGTGAATTAGCAAGGTGTCGATTTCTTAGCCAGATGTGACGTCATTTACTCAACACGCTTCTTTCACGAAGGAGAAATTAATATTATCAAAGGCTTATACTAGGCAGTTTTTTGTTCAAAATTATGTCTTCTGATGAAAGCAACAGCTCCAATTTTGCAACACAATCATCTTGCGACACAATCATCTTGCGAACTCTCTTTCGAGGAGAGACCCTGGGAACGAGGTTGCGGTCAGTGTTGAACTACAGGTATAGCCCCACACAAACTTCACTACTTGCCTGATGTGCAACTGCCCTAAGAAACCTTTCAAAAAGAAAATTTTTCTCTTAACATGACAGCTTTAAAATTTAGTAGCATAATCCAAAAAACTATCATGTCATATGTGAGCTGTGTTCTGCACAAAAACACCAGGATTCATAATACAAGATCCTTGTCTTACTTATAAACTGTGTTATCACTAACTATAGGCCTTTCAAGTTTTCCTGTTCACATGATGGGATGTGTCAGTACCAGTTGCTCATCTTTACAGGGATTCAAACATTACTAAATTCAGAATATGATACTCAGATCATGACATTGTATCAGTTTGGCTGCCCCTGGCTGATGAAAATTTCTTACCACTCATCACTAGAGTAGGGAGTGGTCTTTTTCTCACCCACCTACCTGGTAATCATTAAAGAAAAACATGCAAGTGCCTGGGGAGAGCCTTTTGAGGGAATGCTTAATGCCAAAAATTACTGATACACGACTCAGTCAAATTGCATAGTTCCAGGAAAAAGCCATACCCCCCCCCCCCTGCCACAGAAGAGATGGGAAATTCAAGAGGATAGGGGGTGTCATTGCATCAAGATTTTCACTGTAGTGGGTGTATACTAAAGTCCTGATATTTCCAGAGGGTAATCGATCAATACAACCAATATCAAATGCTGGTCATGCAGGTTTTCTTCCAGCATTCTTTCCTTACAAGGTTCAATTTCCAAACAACCACAAGATTCATCTGGTTTTACCTCCAGGCCAGGACACATGCAGCTACCACATTTACACCTATGGACCATTAATATATTAAAGTATACAATTGAAGTATATATATAATTGAAGTATACACTCCTCCATATGAATTGAAGGATACGAACATATAATTGAAAACATAATCTATTTATATTCAAGTATTAAACATATATAATCAATTAAAGTATATTTCCCACAACTTTGTGCAAATTAATATGTTTTCTTACATCAGTAGGATTTCCAATTTGGCAACATAGTCATCTTTAAGGCATCTCTCATTGAAGACGTTTCGTGCAATAGTGGGAGGTGACAATAATATTTTATAAGAAAACCAGTAACCATTTGTTTTGTTTTACATGGCCATCACATGTTTGTCTTATGTCACAAATATAACCAAAACGTAAATAAATACAATCCAAAACTTTACCAGGTGTCAGTTGAGGTTTTCGCAGACAATCTAGCAGACAGTGTTTGCTGCTCTTGCTCTCTCTCAGTTATAGTACTCTTCAGTGGCAAGAGCTTCAACTGAAGTATCATAGGCCTTGCACAAATCCACTTTTCTCTCCATATTTACATCACCCCCGCTATCACAAGAAACATCTTCGGCAAAAGAGAGTTTGCAAGCTGATTGTGTTGCAAAATTGGAGCTGTGGCTTTCGTCAGACGACATAATTTTGAACAAAAAACAGCCTAGTATAAGCCTTTGATTCATGAAAGAAGCGTGTTGAGTAAGTGGCGTCACATCCGGCTAAGAAATTGACACCTTGCTAATTAATAACTCTGTAATGGTGTCTGAAAGAAATGGAATTGGACGCTGATATTTGGTAACTTTGTTTATCTACTGATATACTTTCTGAATATACAATAAAAAGACAGCACAATTTAAAATCTTAAAATGTAGAGGAGAACAACTTGATTTGAAGACTGAACTGAAATTACCTAACAATTTGTTTTCTTTGTAACTTTAATGTTATGTTTTATTATTAGTTTAGCGGCAAATAAACTATAGTTGAATGACCATTTCAAAACATTTTACAAAGCGTTTCAAGTTAAATTTTACATTAAATCAAAGCTCACAAAATGCAAAATAATATACCTACAGTATATATTTCAGAAATTTATTGTTGTATAGTTAAAAGTACGAATCTTTCAACTATTTTGCAGTTTTGTACAAAAAATATGAAAAAATTTAAGAATATTGTATTGTCATGGCAACACTTGAGCATGAGCATGCATTCAGTGGGCCATTTCTGAATACTTTATGTTAATTTAATGTTTGGAAAATATTGGCGAGGGGTTACTGGATGCATGTATTTCTAGTATTATGACTAAATGTATGTCAAATTTACAACAAGAAATTTATGATATTGCTTGCTGGATGTCTGATAACATGAAGCTCGATGCAAAGAAGGAGTTTATTAAATCGCATATGGTGCAAATATGCGATCATTATTAACATTTTCTGTAATTGCAATATTGGTGCCAAATTCTTGCAAATACAACAATCACACAATTAGTCTGGTAAATTAGTTACAGACTGGACAAAAACACCAAACCTTGTATTCGACTACCTTTTGGTGCAAAGTTATAAAAAATCCTATGCTTCAAAAATTTTGCCCACTAGGAGACAAATATGACATCATGCATTTATGACTAATTTTAGTCAATTGGCAGTTGCATATTATATCCATTTGAATGGGGAAATCATGTGTATGCATGTAGAATGGTGTAAATATATGTGAACTCTCATATAAACAAGCAAGATGAAAAATTCCCATATAAACACTTCATCCCGGCTAGGTGGGATGAACTTTTCCTTTGAGCATGCGTAAGTGCCTTTTCTGCAAAAAATATGGCATCAAGCACTTAATGGCTTCATCCCGGCAATGTATTTTGTCCATATATCAGCGATATAAACTCGCTATCCCGCCTTGACAGGAAACTCACCTAAGTAGGATGAAAACGTCCCATCCTGCCTAGGCATGATATAAACAGGTGCCAGCACTCTCCCCTTGACAAGTAAAATTGTCTGGTGTTGGACAGAGTAAAATTAAGGTGGGGCGCAATGCGACTCAATGAGTTAATAGTTATTTTCTTGTACCATAATTTAACTGCATGATAAATACTGCATTTCCCTATTTTTGTGGTCACTATTGTTTAAAGTTAAGGATGAATAATTAATATTTGGAAGCTGTTTTTCAACCTTTGATTTGCACCATGCCTATGGGGCCTACAGCATTGAGATACAAAAGGCAATTCGAATTCATGAGCAAAACAGAAACACTGGCTCCAAAACTCTAACTCAGCTATTGCAGGGGTTTTTTTCTTTAAACATCGTAGACAATTGGGTGGATATACCAAGTTGTTTTAGAATCATAACTCATAATACAGTAAAAATTCTTCAAGCTTTATACCTTTACAATCACTGGTACAACTTCTTTTATGCTGGAAACGTCCTGGTTTTTCATGGTCTCTTGCAATGCTAAAATTTTGGCATTTTGTTCCAACAAGATGGTCTTTGATTTTTTGCTATTGGTTTTGCTGGCATGTTGTACTGTTTTAAGACAACTCGGATTAATGCAAGATAAATTTTAAAAATATGTTATATGTCCAAAGTGTCATTCTTTATACGATTTCGAAGATTGCTACCTTACTGAAGGGTCATCCAACAAATAGAAGAAGTGCAAAAACTGAAAGGGGTAGCATTGAAAGACAATACTGTGCAACTTTACCCACACAAAGTTTACTGCCACCAGAGCATTATTCATGGTATGAAAAGATTGGTGAAAATGCCAAACTTTGTTGATAGTTGTGAATTGTGGCGCACTTGTGAAGTGCGTTTCTGTTGGTCAAATAATGAGTGATATTATCAATGTGCGGATTTGGTGAGATTTTCAAACCTGTGTTAGAATGAAGGTGTTTAGAATGAAGGTGTACCATTCTTAGCTGCTCCATGAAATTATGCTTTGATGTTGACCGGATGCAGCTGTTTGACCATATCAAACCTCGTGTTGATGAATCTTCCCAGACATGAGTGTTTTAAGAGAGAAAATGTAATTTTTGTTGGCATTTCTCCAGGTCCCAGTGAGACCCTGTTTAATATGAACACATATCTTTCACCTGGTGTGGATTAACTTCTAATTCGGTGGAACGATGGTGTCATGATAGGACATACTGGTTTGCAAATTATTCCTGAACGTTTCAGAGCAGCTTTACTATATGTTGCATGTGATATTCCTGCTAGCAGAAAAGTATGTGGTTTCACCAGTCATTGTTCTAGAATGGGGTGCAATAAATATACTGAAGTTTTTGGAGTAGGGAAGTGGGCATTCCCAAATGACTATTTGGGTTTTGAGAATTGTCGATCAAGGAATATCATAGAACACAGGAGACAGATCGAAGAGATACATAGAATACAGGAAGCTAGAAGTGCCACTGAATCTTTATATGGTGCAACATATTCTCAGCTTCATAGTGTTAAACTCTAAATTAACTCAACTAATATTTAGAAATTGTAAAATAATTGATAGGTCAGACCACTGGTTTCTGTTGTTATTCAAGGAGTCTCTTGCTATACGCAGACGAAAACCTGATCTCAACCACGGTGCGAAAGCTTCCAAAGAACTTCTCATATTTCATTAACTGGCATTTAAGCTCCGCCTTTCTGGCTTTATAATAGCTGCATCTGTAATTTTACACTATTATTAATCCTGAGGATGACTACAAACTAGTCGAAACGTCGATTAAAAATCAAAATGTTATTCGGAGTTACTATTATTTTGTATTTTCTTAAAATACTAAGTGGTTCCCGTAAATATGGTAAAGATTGTGTAACAATACATGCAGATTTTATTTTAGACTATGGACCTATCTATAGCTCCTGGCTTTTCAGCTTTGAATGATATAATGGAATTTTTGGTAAATACCATACCAATAACAAATGTGTTGAGTTACAGATGATGAGGAAGTTCGTTAGGTATTGGGATTTGGACAAAATTGAGCAAAGATCAAATGGAGCCCCTAATTTCCAAGGTTCAGGAAAACAATTGTGTATGAGATCTGTCTGTTGATTGTGCGAAGATATTAAATTGAACAACCTTTACCCCTGGCCTCTTGCTCAACAAGGCCGCCCTGGGAGGCAGGTGTTTAGAACGTGACAATTTCCATGTTTCATACTCAAGAGAATTTTACGGTCAAGTTATGCGTAAGTTAGCGATCGCCCCTAGCTTCGCCACAACAAGTTAAGAGTGCACAATTACAGTATAACAATGTTACTTGTGTGACTGACAAACGACCTTATCCCTGGCCTCTTGCTCAACAAGGCCGCCCTGGGAGGCAGGTGTTTAGAATGTGACAATTTCCATGTTTCGTACTTAGAGAATTTTACGGTCAAGTTATGCGTAAGTTAGCGATCGCCCCTAGCTTCGCCACGACAAGTTATGAGTGTGTGATTACAGTATAACAATGTTACTTGTGCGACTAACAAACGACTTTACCCCTGGCTTCTTGCTGGACAAGGCCGCCCTGGGAGGCGGGTGTTTATAATGCAACAATTTCCATGTTTTGTACTTAGAGAATTTTAAGGTCAAGTAAGTTAGCGATCACCCCTAGCTTTGCCACGACAAGTTACGAGTGTGCTATTACAGTATAACAATGTTACTTGTGTGACTAACAAAGATTACTAACTTACCATCAATACCAGGTAATGTTTAATCATTTGGGCAGCTCCTATCCTTCCAAGGAAGTTTTAATCATTTGGTTGGGTTTACTGTGCATCATATGCTTCTATATTGTTCCATATTGCATCATATGCTTCTATATTCGTATTTTTCATCGTATTGTATCCACATGCAAACGGCCTGGTAATAATAATTATTAATTTTATCAACTTTTGAAAGTCTGGTGATTATGTTGTCATAATTTTACGTGATAAATGAAATAGTAAAGAGGTTGTAAAGTTGTAGGGTATGTGTTAAGCATAATAAATGTTGAATCAATAAGAATACCAAGATCTTGATACATTTCTCTTGTTGTAATGGTATATTATTCAAGGTTAATTCTAGATTAAAAAGATAATTTTCTTTGAGGTGAGTGAAAAACAACAAAAGCTGATTTTTCTATATTCTATGAACACACATTTCTATATAACAGTTTGTTGACGATTTTCAAAATATGATATGAGCCAGTCAAGAGCTATACCTGTTACGTCATAATATTCCAATTTTCTTATCAAACGCTTTACTTTTCAAGAAAATCTAATGGTTTACTAAAGATAAACAGGAGGGCAATATTGAGTTGCACAGTTACTACACTAAAGGCTTTCCAGTCTTAAGTTGGGATATTTCTGTCTGAATTTCATTAGTAGTAGCAGAAATATAAAAAAAACTATTTGGTAATGGGGATTTTAGATTTTCTATTGTCCAAATTAGCCAGATTATTTACTATGTTTGTAAAATAGTTATTGAATGCATTAGCAATAATTTTTGGGTCAGTTGTAATATTGCCTTTTACTAATCTTCAAGAGACGATTTAAATATTTCTTAAAAAGATTATTTTTCATAATTGCAGGCGTTGTCCATGGTTTTGATCCATTGTTTCTGATATTTTATCATAGAAAGAACCAAACATGCATGCTAGACAGATTGCAATCGGATGTAACTAAATCTGTCACATCAAATTTAGAGTAGGGATATTAGAAATTAGGGAAGCTATATTAAGAAATGGCAAATTACCAAGCTGTGTTATCCTGTCGACAGTGACATTCGGAAGTGTTACTTCTAGACATTTCAAGGTATTAGTGATACTCATTAAAATTTAATAAGACATTACATTGTAAGATATTTATTAAAAATTAAATGATAATTACAATGTTTTGTTGGTTAAATCAGCTTGAGCGCTGTTCTCCATTCTCTATAAAGTTACTGAGCCGTAGGTACGTTGTTACACAGCTTGTTAGAATGAAGGCCTTGTTGAGTAGAGAAGATGCTGTTGCCAGTCAGCTGCTTGGATGTGGCATCATACGTTCAATATCTGGATGAGATAGAACAGGACTGGCAGGACGACCTTCATTCGCATGGGCTGCTGCATTGTGCAAAAGCATGACGGGGCTGAGAAACCGATGGCCATCGCCTCTGCGAGCGTTTATAGGGGAGATGTCCCACAGACTTGAATTGGCGCAGAACAAACACCTACAGGCAGATGGAACAGCAATGGTGTTTGGACTGTTACTTCTGAACATTTCAATGTATTAAGGGGCTGTTCATATGGTCCCACTTGCCGAGATTAAATTACAATGTTGTTCTATGATTAGCGTATGCAAAACTTCTACATTTCAGTCAAGCAACACAAATATTTAGCGATTTTAGTATATCTCATATCTCATGTGAACACAATGCAAAATTTTGTAGGAAAATAACTAGGCAGCAAGATCATCAGTAATCGAGACATTCCGGTAAGCGGGATCATATGAACAGGCCCTAAGCCATGGCCTAAACCTAGGTAACATTGTTGCGGAAACATTTGTGATTATCGATGCTTCCCGAGAAGCAAAAATATTTCCTAGCAAATTCAGAAAAATTTGATGTTTCTCACTAATGTTTCCTAGTGTTTGCTCACTCTGGCAGGAAACAATGTTTCCTGGCTTTTTTTATAAATTATACTCAAATAATTTTAATAAGACATTACATTGTAAGATATTTATTAAAAATTAAATATTCAGTGCAAATTTCCTTAGGAAATTCTTTTACCATTGTTGTGTTCTAATAGCGGAAATACGTAGTGGACGGAAGTGAACTGTGTAGCGGGATTCGATATATTTTTATATATTGTTTCTCATAATATAACAACCATAATATGTGTATGATACTTACAATGTTTTGTGGGTTAAATCAGCTTTAGATACCACATTTTTAAAGATTCCACAGATACACCATTGTTTAATATCAGCCATGTCAGCTATCAAATTAGTTAGAAGGCTAAATCGGAGTCAGAAACGATAAGCAGTGGATCGGACTTAGAAACGATAAACAGTGGATATTGCTTACATACCCTTACAGAAAGTGCATATCCAATCACCATCTGGTATAGACGATAATCCAACACAACCCATATGGAACCACTCGACTGGACAAGTGGGGTTGTCACAGGCGATCATGTCCCCATACTCGCCTTGCCCACATAAACAAAACATGTCAACACCTAAAGAAACAACAGTAAAAAAAGTTACGTGATTAGTGCTTATGTAGACAATGCAACCATTTCCCAAAAGTAGCATCTAAAAACAATTTTAACCCTTCAACATGCAATGCGGCGTGTAACCAGCATGCGTCCTACTTAATCATTTTACTGTGTCTAACGTCAGACCATTTTAATAATAAAAGGGAACAGTCCTGCACGTTAATGGTTATTGGGGTTAATAGTATTAAATTCGAGAAAATGACCAAAATCGTTGATAAAAGGTGTTTGCGCGCACCTTTGCAAATCGTACAAATCCAGTCACCATCTGGAGCAGAAGATAGTCCAACACACTCCATGTGAAACCATTTCACTGTGCAGATAGGGTTGTCACAGCCAATCATCTTGCCAAACTCGCCTTGCCGACAAACACAACACATCTATAAAACCATGAAGAAATCCTTTTTAGGAACAAACATGATCATTTATTGCCACCCTAAGCATTTATAGCTAAGACAAGCAAGTCGATGAACTAAAACACAATCTAGTAATGTCACGGTTAGAACACAAAAATAAAGTACTGTACATTGGCAATTTTTAGTTTATCTCACCTTTGGACTACTCGTTGTTGATCGCAGAGCTGGTTTTCTTCTGACGTCTTGTAATGGCTGCTTGTTTTGCCCCTGCTTTCCTCCTTGTAGCAACATCAGAAACGTGTTGCAGCCACATTTGAACTTCTTCCTCAGTTAATAGTGTTCTTCCTCAGTTAATAGTGTTTCCTTTGCTAGTTCTACAATATCTTCACTTGATAGACTTCTCCCTTCCCTTTCAGCACTCATCCGTGCTTCTGAAACAACTACAGATGGAGGCTTAAACATCATCCCCCTTTCCCCATGTGCTTGGTAATGCAGGTAATGGTCTTTTGGGTTGAGATAGTGACCAACACACTTTCCACTGCACTTTTCACAAGGGCCTCCCCAGGGTCGTTTTGGGTCCGCAATCGGTACGGGAAAATAGTTTAACTTTGGACCAGTGGGAAACCAGGTGTTGTCAAAGTCCTCTGCATTGGGTTTACACTTTGGATGAGGGCAATTTTTTATTTTACATGGTAGTAGCATGAAGACGTAAGGTTTTGACAGATTTTTCACCATGTGTCTATTGCGGACACCCCAAATCTCTTCAAAGTAGTTGTACAGTGTTGCATCGTTCTCTTTCAGGGCCTGCTTCTCGATCTTCTTGCCACCTAGATAAGTGAGCAACTTTGGACGTCTTTCTGCCAAATACTTTGCATGTACTCCACTTGCACCTTTGACGAGCGTCACTGGTTGTTGGGCACATGGTGCGCCATTAACTTTCTTTATGTAAACATCCGTAGCTAAGTCCAAATTTTTTGCTAATTGTTCCTTGTCTAACCCTTCTTCCTTATGTGAGGCAGATTCATCAGAACCTCCATCGACACGGACATACTCAACCTGTTTATCACAAAAGAGTGATTTAAACTCTGATTTTTCCTCCAACATTTGCAGATATGCTGCATGTTGCGCTGGACTTTTATCGAACAGGTTATGAGCCTTTACCACTCCACCGCACACTTCCTTTGTTGTTTCAGTAGACATAAACATGTATGACGATACTTGTAAGATGGATGTGTATTTGTTCAGATAATCAGATCTGGTTGTCTTCTCGGGTTCATCACATATTGAAAAGGACACATGCTGTTTGTGGGTAAATGTTGTGTCAAGTCGGAAACCAGCAGCATCGTCTCTATTTAAAGTTAATGATTTAGTACCATCTCTTAACTGCAGGTAATCAAGACCGCGGTACATTGCTGAGCTGTAATGCACGTCTGGATTAAATTTAACCGAGAAACCTTTACGTGCTTTCCGACAGGTTATTTTAGCTATGCCTTTGTAACGCTTAGCAGACAATCTTCTACGATTTCTTGCCACACAAAGTTGCACAATCGTACCATAACCAAAATTAGTCCTGTACTTGTCTTCAAGGAACTTCTTGATCCGACCGTACGTAACTTTCTGCCCAGAAACTTGAGAAGTCTTACCATAAGTGAAAGTTAGAACTCCAGTTCTTCTCCACGCGTCTGCGCCAACTTTTCGTTCTTTGACAAATGTCTCAAATGTCTCTTCTCCTATGTTAGGGTATTTTAAAAGAATACTAGCTACTCGATTTGGCAGTCGCTGTCGGAGAAGGCGAGCATTTGTTGCTGCTTTAATAGCTCTTCTTTTTTTCTTTCTCTTGTAGATTTTTCGTTGTTTAATAATCGTCTCTTTGGCTGCTTCTGAATTTAACTCAGTGATATTCAGCCAGTCATCCGGATTTACAACATCGCTGTCACTATCACTTTGAATATCTTCCGAATCCTCAGAATTGTATCTAATTCTTTCTGTTTCAAGGTACATGTATGCTTGCCTGGATTCTTCAATCAACTTCTTTTCTTCAACTGTTGACAGAAAAAGTGCAAAATCAGTCAATAGTTGATCAATTGATTCTGGAGAACATTCCCTAGCTAAAATGTTCAACTCTTCGACAAGTGCAAACCAATTCAGCTTATTTCTACGAAGAATTGGCAACATATGATTCGGTGTAGGGAGAAGCTGGATGCCTTGGCTTTCTTTAAGAGGTTGGCTGGTGTTAGCTTGGTCAGCGGTTAACAAGCTAGTATGAGCTGTGTGGTCAGGCTGTTCATTACATTCCATTATTTTTCTTTCATCACTGTCGGAGTTTCTTTGCTTGGAATTATCTTCTTCAAAGTCATTGGACACGCAGCATTCTGATTCTTCCATGCTATCAGAATCCGATTCAGAATCATCTGGAACATGGATGCCAAGTGCATTAAGAGATGCTGTGCTTTCTGCCTTAGCTAATTCTGCCATGGTTTTTCTGATGATGTATGTTGTTTCAATAGCATCCATAATCCTCTCCTCTTGTTTATGAAGGTCTCGAAATCCATATAATGTCTTAGCAGATTTTGCTGAGAGACCCATGCTTTTACAAGCAGTGTACTTAATTAGTAATCGGTCGGCTTCTGACGATGCATAGCCCGCGTGCAGGCCCAAGGGAACTGATAGTGGGCCTGCAAGCAAGGCCCGGTATTTTGTAAAACGCCCCTTTTCATAACACGCCCCATTCGCGCGTCAATTGTCAAAAAAGAACCAATGACAGCACCCAAATATTATTCAGAACATAAACAATTTGTACATGGCTGCGTTGTAACTCCAAAAAAACAAGCAATGCAGTCAGTAATTGCCAAATTTGCAAGTGCTCATTTTCAACTAAAATCGGAACAGGGAAATTACGACGAATTTCAACAGAAAACCAGTCTCAAACTTCAAATTGTGAGGGAAGTCCTGCGACCACATTAGCATTTATTATGTGTGCTTCGCTGTTGCCATTGTTATAAATAAATTGTCTCACTTATCAGATCATGTGTGCAATTCTTGTTGGAGGCGGAAAGTACGAAATTTATTTCAGTTATTTCATTTGGTAAAGAACTCTACAAAAGAAGAGAGCGTTCAGAGTTCAGATCGTTTTGTTTCAAACGGCAATTTAATACCGTCTTCTGTTTTGTTCTCTCAGCGAAGCCTTGTAAATCGCAAAGTGTTTTGAATAGGCTTAAATGCAACTGCATCTCAACATCAACCAAAAGATAATTTTCTTGAAGAACATATAACGTATCAAGTCTGTTTGAAATTAATGAAACTCAAGTAAAGGTTACTATAGTTTACCCCAGTCGTAATGAGTGCTATTCCAACACCTCAAGACAAGCAATCCCCATTGGCATAACGGCAAAAACATCTCTTCCTTCAAGTAAACAATAAACAGTCTGTTCTTGTTCCATTTATAATCGAAAAAAGTGATCAATTTTCGAATTTTAAGCTTATCGAGAGCCTTTGTGATGAATCACTTATCTAATTATAGAATCCAACAGCAAACAGCCAATCAGAATGCCGCGTTCGTGGGCGAACGCGGAAAGTACAAAATACCGGGCCTTGCTTGCAGGCCCACTATCAAGTTCCCTTGAGCCTGCTCCCTTGAGCCTGCACGCGGGCTAGGCGATGCAAGGTTGCATAACAGTAGCAGGCTCTCTTTTGGCATGTTAGCTGTTATCTTTCTATCGCTTTTCCCCAAGTTTCGTAATAAAAGAAACTGTTGGACTACCTTTGAGAAAGACAAGTAATTCATCCCAGAATATCTCTCTGCTACAAAACGTTTTTGTGACCCTGGACCTTGAAGTTCCAGTTCAAAGATAACAACAGGAAGTTGCATAACTTTTCGGATCGCTTTGTCAGATTGATACTTAACATTAGGGAATAATGTCCGAAAGAGATTGACTACACTCTGTCAGAAACTGACTACACTCTTTCCAATCGGAATGTCTTTGCACTTTGCAGTAAAGCTTTCTGACAGCTACAAAATCTAACAAACTAACAACTTGAATACTGGACACGTAAATGCCTCTAGCTGGTCGTTCAGCGTGCTTTATTTCAGTAACACAACTCATGTATCGCGTAAAAACGCCATGTTCTAAAGTTATAAAATTATCGTGCAAGCAATGTTTTTCAGTTAAACCAAGACTGTCAACAGCCCCATGTCCAAATGACGAGGAGCCTAATGGCATAAAAAAACAACTTTTCTAGAAGAGGTTTCGTTGTCAGAGATATTTTCTTCAAATGCACTGTCCTCTTCGGCATCACTTTTGTTGAAGGTTATTATAGCTGACTTTGGTGATGGTGTGCTGGATTTAACATTATTCTGATCTGATATGCCTGGATTCCGCGCCATTTCTTCATTGCCTTCAAGATATGAACTTACAAGGCCAACCAGGGAAACATTTGAAACTTCACTATCTTTTGGATCTGTATCTGTGGATGGAACACAATTTTCTGAGCCATCAACCATATCTTCACTATCCTTGGTAGAGAAGGTTGGTTCACTTCCAGAGTAATTATGACATTCTTTGTTTTCTGCAACAACCACCTTCGGGTCAATACGACTACCCAAATCTAGCTCAAATACACAAGCATCGGTATTTCTACTTTCAATATTACGCGATTTTGCAAAAAAAGCCTCGACGCTTCTTTGATTATCACTTTTGACATCACTAACACACTTACTCTTTGTGCAGCTCGATTGTTTGTTCTTGTGATAGCTTTTAGATTTTGCCTCCTTCGCTCGAATAGTAGTAAGCTGGTCGGATAATTGGCGTTTTTCTTTACGTTTTTCGCCCATTTGTTGAAGTATCTGTGCAGCTTGTGGGTACTTCTGCATGTTAACTAGCTTGGCTCTTTCACTTTCTAAACAACTGATGACTTTGTCAACAGTTTCAATGTCTTCACAGAGTTCCGCGATTCTTTTCTGTCTCAATCCATCTGTTAATTTTTGCCGTTTTCCCCCCTTGTTTTCTTTACGACCTGATTCTGCACCAAATCTTGTTGAACGACTTCTTTTCTTAACATAAGTGTACCCATCACTATCAACCTTCTTTCTAGCGAGATCAAGAAGCTTGCCTTTAGTTTTCACAAGACTTGGATTTTCAAGGCACAATTGGAAAGCAGCATCATTTATACTTTTTTGGTACTTGGTAAGATTGACGGAATCTGAATTTGCACTATATATTTGGGATTCTTTCTTTATGGATTCTCTATCCATTCAAATAGATATTTATCATTTGCTTCTTGCTGGATCTAGC
The DNA here is from genome assembly GCA_902702795.2 of Paramuricea clavata. NCBI lineage: Eukaryota > Metazoa > Cnidaria > Anthozoa > Malacalcyonacea > Plexauridae > Paramuricea > Paramuricea clavata. Next base: position 29,337 of record CACRXK020004041.1, read on the forward strand.
CAAATTAGGAGAGTATTTGTTTAGAGATTTTCTTTAGTGGATTGACCTCAGCACTTGAAAAACTCATCTAAGCAGAGTTTGCTTAGTTCTCTCCTATGCTGAGTGTTTTCTTTGGGAAATACGGTTTCCTACCTCACTGAAAACTAACAGCAAGGCATTAATAACTTAACAAATTGACTTAACCAATCGAAACCTTTGTGCATTGGGTTGTAGAACCTGCTTTCTATTCACACATCAAGAACGATCAAAGTTGTTTATTATATTAGTTGTTAGTTATTCATTTGGTTAGATTGCAATGCTATGTCCACAACTTTTAATTGGGGTCAGGCGAGAAACTACAAAAATGGAATGTTTAGCCTTAATATTTTACTATATTTGAACTTTTGAAAATGGTAAAATAAAATGATCTAGTCTTAATTTAGTCGTTAAATTAGTAAATTACGATTATGTCCATTAGCTCAATAATTGATGTATAATAGTCTAAAATATATTTTCACCTTCTTTACGGTAAATATACATATATAGTATCTTCCACTTCGAATATATATAATTAAGTTTATATGCATGTTAATGTTTTATGTTATATATTTATATACTTTTTTCTTGCTCAATCTAATAATTCAAACTGACTAAATATAAGAATGAAATAATGTAAGGGGTATGTATTAATTAAAAAGCCTATTATGAATGAATGAATGAATTTAATGCCACAAATTGATAATAATGGAAGGCCCCTAGCCTATCCAAAATAAAAAAACAAAATGTAAATAACTTCTAAATACTTTTTACGGGCATAATAATAAAAAACAAAAAGAAGCAAAACGAATTATTGTCTCATTCAGTGCAGCTTGCCAGTTAGAACAGGAAGTGAATACGACAAATAGTGCCTTTATGTGAATGTTTATAAAATTACAACACATGTACAAATTTGAATTCAATTTGAATATTTTTTAGTAATCAAATAACATATGCGATGTCAGTATTTGCTCCCAGCAGCTACAGAAAGGCCATACGTTGTACTTCATCTTATTAAATGTTTACGTTCCAACCATAAGTCTGGATGAATAGCATACCAGGCATTAGGTTTTTAGATTACCAAGAAACAAAATTTCATTAAACATGTTAAAAAGTGGGGGGGGGGGATAATTAGATATTCGTCCCCCCACTCAAAAAACTGGGGGGACAGGTCCCCCCCCAGGATTGACGTTCATGGACTTTATGAAGTATATGTGAAAATGTTTCAAAAAATAATTTATTTGCCATGTTTGTCCAAGTAAATTTGTCTATGATTATAGCTACTTAAAGTCTTAAACGAAGACTACCAGACATATGGTCACTTTGACAGAAATACACATTTCAGTAACGAGATCTGCTCTGGATAACAATTTGAATTTTTTTTATACTACTGTATAATTAATGTAGTACTGTACCTCAAGTTCAGGTCCAAGATCCTCGAGGTTGCTGGTTAATGCGAGCTGCCCAGTTCTATGTACTGTGATTTTATTTTTATCTGGTCCCTGAAGAAGAAAAAACCCCAATAATTTAAATACCATTTTAATGATTAATGATGATACTGTAATTTGAGAAAATATAATTAATTCCACTAAAAACCCTTACTCAAACCTTATTACCCAACTTGTTATTGTGACTAGTTATTGCCCAACTTATTGCCCAACTACTGTAGTTAGTGTAACTAGTTATTCTGTACCTTTGTCTTTTTTGCTGGTGGTGGTTTAGGGTTGTCCTCGTCCCCTTCACAGCTGCTTGTCTATATTTGAAAAATCCATGACATATATCATTTATACTATTTCTAACATATCAATTCTATTAATACACAAAACAAACCAACCTTGTTCAGTTTAACCTGCCTCAAAACGGCCATAACATCGCCAATGGCAGTTATACCAATTTCTTTGAGCAATTCTTTATTTAAATCACCAATGTGATCTTTTTGTATTCTAGTTAAATGAATATTAAAATACATTAAGTACACCACTAAAATATGCTGACTTTCGACATTCGTTAGTGACAGAAAGTTCTACACACTTAAATTATTTAATATCATAAATGCATACATGACGCTTTATAGTGTTCTTTTTATATATTTGCACCATAAAGTCATATTTGAAAAAACACAGTTTGTGAATGCCAAAAATGTATACAAATAATGAATGTTTATGAGTGCAATGGTATGAATATTTTCACGAGGTGAAAGATTGAGTGTTCCATATTCCATAAAATATATACAGTGTATATATTAAAACAGTATATTTCAGAACTATCCTCAGAGATACGAAAATATCAAACTGATAAACAGTATAAATACCAGTTTTCTTCAAAACACCTCGCATTAGGGCGCGGATAGGGTCAAATTTTATGAGGTGTGATATCCGCCAAAATTCATTTATTGAATCATGCTATTCAAAATTGCATTTATTGCATTTTGTTGTGCAATTATGCAATGCCTACTTGCAATTATGGCAAATTTCATTCGGAGTGAAAATTCATTCGGCTTGCGATTTCATTCGGAGTGATATTCATGTTTCATTCGGAGTGAAATCAATATTCGCCGTGCAATTTCATTCGGCGTGAATTCAATATTTGTGAAATTTCATTCGGCTTGAAATTTCATTCGGCTTGAAATTTCATTTGGCTTGAAATTTCATTCGGCTTGAAATTTCATTCGGCGTGGCACTCAGAAACCAAAATTTGACAACCGGAAGCGAGATGTCTGGAACATAGCAATATCATAGAGTAAATCAAATATGGCGGAAAGCTTGAGAGTTGACGAAAATCGTAGTCAAACAAGAATCGAGCTTACTAATGTGTTGCATTCTGTACTGAGGCAACTACAGTCAGAAAACATTGATGAAAATGTAATTGATAGCGTACAGTATCGTCTTGACTGGATATATAGCACGGTAGTGAGGTACGTTGATTCGGATATTGTTGATGGGAGGGTTGTTAACTGCATACGATTGGCTAAGGAATGCCTACAACAAAACTTGGGGAGCAACACTTCCCAAGCACTTGCAGTTGAGAGTTTTTTCTGGAGAGCGGGGCAGACCACGACTTCAAATACCGTTCGAACAGCTGGAATTTTTATTGGAAAAAAAATTCAAGATTGATGAAATTGCAAAATTATTCAGCACCAGTAAACGTACAGTTGAAAGGCATATGAGTGACATCAGGCTGTCTGCCTCAAGTGTTTATACTTATTTATCCGATCAACAATTACATGCATTAATAACTGACATTCAAAGAGATTTTCCAAATGTTGGTTGCAAGAGAGTAACTGGTCTTCTGAGGGCGAGGGGTGTCTACATGCAGCAGGCCCGTATCCGTCAATCCATGCGCAGAGTCGATCCTGAAGGAATCCTCCTACGAGCACTTGAAATGAGCATCATTCGGCGAAGACGTTACAATGTTGCTGGCCCTCTTTCCTTATGGCATATTGATGGAAACCACAAATTAATACGGTATGTTATTAATAGCTGTGTATAGTAGCCTGCAGCACACTTGTAGCAATGCTGTTCCAACAACTTGTTAACAGGATGTGCTTGCATTGCTTGTTCCCAGCTTGTTACAGGTCTGCAGCAGACTTGCTACAAGGTTGTACATGTTGATTCTGTTTATTGCTAGATACAAAATGATCACATGATAACAATAACTAATCTATAATATATTCATAAGCCAATTCATACTGTTACCACCCACCCCCCTGCGGGGACGTGCATTGCAAAAGAAAATATCCCAGGGGTGGGAAATTGTCAAAGGGATATTATCCCCGGGGGTATAGGGCGGGGATCTAGCAAAGATGAGAAGTAAATAGGAGCCTGGTAACTAAACATCAAAATTTGCCCGGGGAGATGGTAACAATACGAATTGACTCATGCATTATAGGTTATTAGTTGGAAAAAATACAAAATAAACCTTTCTTCATTGCTTACTTTGGGAAAAATGGTTTTCTCTATTTTGAAAAACTCTTCAGGCCAATCAGCAATCGCAACCAAGCACCGTGGAGAATTTAAAATAATCACCTACAATCAGTGACATTGAAATGTGGGACACTTCTAAAAC
>CACRXK020004042.1:0-33401 GCA_902702795.2 Paramuricea clavata
TCATTTGCTTTTTGTGGATCATTTGCTTTCTGTAGATCATTTGGATAATTTGCTTTCTGTAGATCATTTGGATCATTTGCTTTTTGTGGATCATTCGGATCATTTGCTTTTTATAGATCATTTGGACATTTGCTTTTTGTGGATCATTTGGATCATTTGCTTTCTGTAGATCATTTGGATCATTTGCTTTCTGTAGATCATTTGGATTATTTGCTTTTTGTGGATCATTTGGATCATTTGCTTTTTATAGATCATTTGGATAATTTGCTTTTTGCAGATCATTTGTTTTTGTGGATCATTTGCTTTTGTGGATAATTTGAATCATTTGCTTTTTGTAGATCATTTGGATCATTTGTTTTTGTGGATCATTTAGACCATTTGCTTTTTGTGGATCATTTGGATCATTTACTTTTTGTGGATCATTTGCTTTCTGTAGATCATTTGGATCATTTGCTTTCTGTAGATCATTTGGATCATTTGCTTTTTGTGGATCATTTGGATCATTTGCTTTTTGTGGATCATTTGGATCATTTGCTTTTTGTGGATCATTTGCTTTTTGTAGATCATTTGGATCATTTGCTTTTTATAGATCATTTGGATCATTTGCTTTTTGTGGATCATTTGGATCATTTGCTTTTTGTAGATCATTTGGATCATTTGCTTTTTATAGATCATTAGGATCATTTGCTTTTTGTGGATCATTTGGATCATTTGCTTTTTATAGATCATTTGGATCATTTGCTTTTTGTGGATCATTTGGATCATTTGCTTTTTGTAGATCATTTGGATCATTTGCTTTCTGTAGATCATTTGGATCATTTGCTTTTTGTGGATCATTTGAATCATTTGTTTTTGTAGATCATTTGAATCATTTGCTTTTTGTAGATCATTTGTTTTTGTGGATCATTTGCTTTTTGTGGATGATTTGGATCATTTGCTTTTTGTAGATCATTGAATCATTTGCTTTTGTGGATCATTTGGATCATTTGCTTTTGTGGATCATTTGGATCATTTGCTTTTTGTGGATCATTTGGATCATTTGCAATTCAAGCCGCCAGAACAAAAATCAAACTTGCGCGTACGGCGCAACCTGCATTATATAAACAATTAGTCATCTGTAGCTACTGTTGCGATGCAGGGGACGTTTACGCGATAAATAGTACTGTATTATTTAAAATAAAGCTTTTGATATAAACGTTTAGTTGCTTTCTTGCGATATACGAATTCCAGGCTGGTGGTCCGTTAATTTGTTTAGAAATAGATCTAATTACATGTGTTCGAAGCTTTCAACACGACACTGAGACTGAAAGACCTGAAACGCTGGAACGGGGTGACAGCCGCTCCTCTTGCCTTTTACCAGGAGGGGCACGGGGGCGAAGGTGGCCTTTTGTTTAAAGGAAAATATTTGTTATTAATAGAAAGAATTCGTCCTTGTTATTACGGAACTATATAAACTATATAATATGATATAACATACTTTTGCTGGAAAACTGTAAGAAATGTATGGAAATTAAGTTTATATGATTTCAGTGTTGTTCCAATTTGCTGTTAACGTGCGTGTCACCTCATATTTTTCGCAAAGACCTCTGAAAAAAATTTGGTCGAGAAGGAGGGCGACGTTAAAATAACTATAAAGCGATAACAATATATAAAAATAGGTACGCGACCGCGTACATGTATCTGCGCATTAAAGGTCCAGACACGCCGGACGCGATTCGACAACGCGACGCGATTTTTCGATTTTCACTGACCGTTAAATTTAATCCAAGTTTAAATATTCTAAATATTTAGAAGCGCTATAACATTCTAAGTTACTTGGTCTACATATGTTTCTAACTGATTTGTCTCATTGGCTGTTTTTCAAAGTAACTGAAAAATCGCGTCGCGTTCTCGAAGCGCGTCCGGTGTGTCTGAATCTTAAGGTCTGATTCCACGACGGCGAAATTCGTCGCGAGAACTTGTGTCTGCGAAATACGGTGGTTGCACATGAGCGATTGTATTGAATTGTCCCACTTTGTCCGCTTTCGCAGTAAGTAGAAATGTTTCGCATTTCGCCGAGAAAAAAACGCTCGTGGAATCAGGCCTTTACTGCATTGATGTTGCATTCTCGGAATCACATTTTTACAGCAATTGTGCGAAATTGTGCTAGTTGAAATTATATGCCTGCTTCAGATATAATATTTACATTTAATCAGTGACTTCTAAATTAAGAGGACGAGAACTATTTATATCCCGAATCACGGCAACTGATAACAATCATACAAAAATGTTTCTTTTTATATGGAGCTAAATATCTGCTATTCATACAGTTCATTACTTTTAAGAACAATTTAAAGAAAATAATTAATTAAGGCTGTAAAATGTGTGGATTTAAAGACGTGGGATTAGACGTCTGTACATGGAGTCATGAGCTAATAATAGTTTCTGACATTTAAAACAACAGGGCTACGTTTATCCTATACTTTGTTTTCATAGTTTAGCCTAGTTTCAGAGGCCTGCATTAAATAACAGTCAAGATATATACGCAAATATAATTTGCGTGTCTATTTAAAATTTGTAATTGTTTCGTGAAGATTCAACCATAAAACAATTGCCGGAAATGCAGGTCCTGTTTAGAGTGAGGTCGCACTGTTTCAAAGGTTGTTGCTGATTGGTTCATAGGTGTAATGTGGTGGTCGTGGTGGTCGGCCAATCATATCGAGTTCTGATAAAAGCTTATTCAAACATTAACTAACACATTAAATATTAATTTATTGCTAAAAATGGGGCAATAATAGTGAAAATGAATCGTCATACACTTTGATATCAACATAATTACATTACACTCTTGGACATATTTCATTCGATTTATGAGTTTAATTATAAATGCAAGTGGATGCTATGGTCGACCTAGCAATGCATTGATATTGCTGAATTATAAAGGTTAATACTCTATTTTTTAAGAAATTTTACAATGTACTGAATCTAGTAAGGCTAGTATAATATATAGTATAATATATATAGCAGTTGTGGTAGTGTGGCAGTAGTGTGGCAGTAGTGTGGCAGTAGTGTGGCAGTAGTGTGGCAGTAGTGTGGCAGTAGTGTGGCAGTAGTGTGGCAGTACTGGTAGAGGTGTAGAGTAGCAGTTGAGGTGGTGGCGGTGGTAGCAAGCCAATAGTATTTGTGATATATATTGGTTGTTTTAATATTAATAATATTACTCTAAAAAAATAAAATTTGCAGGATAGTACAAATACAATATATATGCAGCAGTAGCAGTTGAGGTAGTGAGGCGGTGGTGGCGATGGTGGCGGTGGTGGCGAAGGTGGCGGTGGTAGCAAGCCAATAGTATTTGTGATATATAATGGTTGTTTTGATATTAATAATATTGCTCTAAAAAAATAAAATTTGCAGGATAGTACAATATATATGCAGCAGTAGCAGTTGAGGTAGTGAGGCGGTGGTGGCGATGGTGGCGGTGGTGGCAAAGGTGGCGGTGGTAGCAAGCCAATAGTATTTGTGATATATAATGGTTGTTTTAATATTAATAATATTACTCTAAAAAAATAAAATTTGCAGGATAGTACAAATACAATATATATGCAGCAGTAGCAGTTGAGGTAGTGAGGCGGTGGTGGCGGTGGTAGCAAGCCAATAGTATTTGTGATATATAATGGTGTTTTAATATTAATAATATTACTCTAAAAAAATAAAATTTGCAGGATAGTACAAATACAATATATATGCAGCAGTAGCAGTTGAGGTAGTGAGGCGGTGGTGGCGATGGTGGCGGTGGTGGCGAAGGTGGCGGTGGTAGCAAGCCAATAGTATTTGTGATATATAATGGTTGTTTTGATATTAATAATATTGCTCTAAAAAAATAAAATTTGCAGGATAGTACAATATATATGCAGCAGTAGCAGTTGAGGTAGTGAGGCGATGGTGGCAGTGGTGGCGAAGGTGGCAGTGGTGGCGAAGGTGGCGGTGGTAGCAAGCCAATAATATTTGTGATATATAATGGTTGTTTTGATATTAATAATATTGCTCTAAAAAAATAAAATTTGCAGGATAGTACAAGTGCAATATATATGCAGCAGTAGCAGTTGAGATCGTGAGACAGCGGTGGCGATGGTGGCAATGGTAGTATGGTGAAGGCAGGGCCATTCCTAGCGCGATAATTGGGGTCGGGGGGGGGGGGGGGGGGGGGTATATTCATATATTCGTGTTCTGCCAAGGCCTCGAAATAAGTGCCAGTCACTGACCGGTAAAAAGCCACAGTTTGACCGGCAAATCTTGTCGCCTGGCGGACATACGTGACCAGTAAATTTTTTAATAAAAAAGTACATTAAAAAATGGAGCAGATTTTAATTTCCAATTTTCCAAAGAAGCGTATATGTCCGTCTACAGTGCAGGCAAATAATGGCGGCGAAGTGACACATTTTGTCATACATGCAGATACGATATACCACAAGCATTGTACCTAAGGGGCGGATAATTTGACTTTGGGGGGGGGGTTGGAAGATTTCAAAAAAAATATTCCTGCAACCCAAGGAGAAAGAAAGAAAAAATCATGCAGCATACAATCGAGAAAAAAAATATCATGCAAAAAGGGGCGCTCAAAAAAATATTCTTGCATGTAAATCTACTGAAGCTTTTCACTTCAGTATTGTATCCACAGGCTTGAAAGATTTTGCATTTTTGAGCAGCTAGCACATTTGCTTAAAAGAACACTGGGTAAACAGTGGACAGCATCACAGGGATAGCCAGTCGGACATTCCCTGGCAAAATTGTTGCCCTTTCTATAATAAACAGAAAAATACATGGGCATGGGCGTCAATCCTTGGGGATGGGGGGGCATGTCCCGCAGTTTTTGGAGTAGGGGGGGACGAATATCTAATTATCCCCCCCCCCAAACTTTTTGACATGTTTAATGAAATTTTGTTTCTTGGTTATCTAAAAACCTAATGCATGGTCATTGCTGTTCTTCAAAAATTGTGAATGAATGGAAGACATTTAATAAGAAGTACAATGTATGATCTTTCTGTAGCCGCTCGGAGCAAGTACTGATATCTCATATGTAAAATTGTAAATATTTAAAAATAATTGCGTCTTAACTGTCTCGTCTAACCCTACAAGGTTATTACAGTTAGCTTGCACCTTCATATTATGTAATATTTAATGAAGAGAAGCAGTGGCGGACGCTAGGGGGAGGGGGCGAGGAGTGGCCCGAGCCCCCCCCCCCCGATAATTTTAAAAGACTGTAAAAATCTTGTACCAAATAACACAAATCACACTCATATAACGTAATTGTCATATCAAATAATAACTATTAGATAAAACTTAAGCTAAAGCAGTAACCAATATACCAAACAATATAATAATATACGTTTCTGTACTGTACATGACACAACATACGCATTTTATACATTCTTTTTGACGGATACTAGGAGGTCAACTTTTTGCAACAGGCACTTCTTTAAATGTCATTGTCGATTTTTTGTTGTTTTTGAAGCTTATACTAGTCTTTAGCAGCAAAATTTTCTGCTGCACCATATTATTTGAATGCGTATTAAACTATTATGCTCAAAAACAACGGATAATTCAATTAACATTCCAATTTTAATTATGTTAACAAAAACAAAAGCGTGCGCAGCGAATAAATTTTACTCACTCAGAAATGGTAATAATCATGTAAATATTTTCTCTGAAATGTTGTTTTTCTATGCTTTGCATGTGATTTATAACTGAATTAATGCCGACCATTAAAACAGTGTTTTGAAAACCTAGTTTTTACAAAATGTGTTCTCAGAATGCTGCAAATGCCATTTCTGGGATCCAAATTTTAAAATTTTTCCGTGCCTTTGGCACGAGCCCTCCCCCAAATATTTCGTAAAGTGTCCGCCACTGAAGAGAAGTTATATGTAAATTTCCAGGTGCTAATAAATATTGATTAATAACTGAGTTTCCCTTACATAGATGATTATCATCAAAATAAGGCAAATGGTTAATTTAATAGAGTGAGGACATGTTCATCGAGAGTAACGTCTGTTTACAGGCTAGGACATGTTGGTTTCTAGAGTGTTTCTCACATGGTTAACATTCTCACGTGGATTTAAGATCAGCACATTGTAATATAACTTTATAAGTGCCTCCAAAACGCTGGGAATGCCGTTTCAGTGTACCAAAATTTAAAAAAAAATCGGGTAGCATGCCTCCGGACATTCATAATTTGGAGTCCGTCCCCCCCCCCCACTTTTTGGGACTTCGTGTTGAACATGATATCTCACTTGTTTGCTGCGCTCACTTGTGAGATATCATGTTCAACACTCTCTATCTATTAACTATACAGGGTGTATAAAAAAAACGCAACCTCGGAATTTCCTAAGAAATCACTTTGCATTCTTAAGCATAAAAGATTTTAGGCCCCTGGGAATTGAAATCAAATTGCTAATAGATCATATTACCGTCGTTTTGCATTAAATAAATTTTGCTTTATGCAACTCGCGTGTGCAGTAATTTTGACAGTTGTGCTATTTTAAATTCCCAGGCGCCTAAAATCTTTTGTCTTTAATTTATAACAATGTCGATTTCTCGGGAAATTCCGAGGTTGCATTTTTTTATACACCCTGTACAGGGTGTCTCAAAAAAACCCAAAATCATTGAAATTGACGTATTGTTCGATATTCAATGCCCTAGCACTAAGTTAATCCCACGAGTGCATAAAAGATTGACATAACTGCTATAATGAATGGTAATACTCAGCGTAAACTTGTTATGTCAGGCATAAAGTACTAAACCCACGAATGCATATTACGCATATTACAATTTACGAAGCATTTTTAAATTCCCATGAGCAAACAAACGTTCACTTTACAAAGATATTTTAATTTTTTAAAACAAATTAATCACCCTGTCAAAATCCTTTGTGTTACGGCATTGAAATTCGAACAATACGTTATTTCAATGATTTTGGTTTTTTTTGAGACACCCTGTATATGGCTACGCTAAATATTTCAATACAGACAATGGACTGCAATAATTTGCAAAACAGTTATGTCATAGGTGGTTATGTTCTCAGAAGTTTATGTTTTTGATTGGTTGGTTGCGCGTGGGGGGACGAAACATTTCATCTCCTTTGAAGGCGGGGTTTTTCCGATGCTTTTTTGGGGGTGCCAACCAAGTCTTATGGTAGAATTTTGGAATACCTTCCACCCCCCCCCCCCACACACATACTTTATGACCGAGCCCTAGAAAGCACGTTTTCCCATGACATATTTTTAATAGTATTACATTCTTTTGTAAATAAATTATTCTGCTGGTGGTGTTACATGTCGTGTTTTTAAGTTACGTAGCGACATGAACTATGGGTAAGTGCATGGGCTGAGATATCCCAAAATAATATCCCATTTGTGCTGTCTTCTATATTTTCAATATCATTAGTAAAAATGTTATCAATTAATGTGGCAGTGTGTTGTGTGATTCTTGTTGGTCTTAATGTAAGTGGGAAAAATGAAGACGTAAACATTTGTTCAAGGAATCTGCTAGTATAAATCACAAGATTCTGATTTCAAGAAATCTGTATTAATTAATGAAATCCCCCATGAGCTGGCCTATCTTATTTTCTTTGTCTATTTTGCCTAGTATCTGATTCATTATATTTTCAAACAAATCAATTTTATTATTTGGCGGTCTGTATATTACCCCTATTAGGGACCGGTCATAAAGTAACTGCTAGGGTGGGCTGGAGTTTTTTGGGATGGGCCATGGAAAATCTTTGGGCAGTTTTTTTTTGTATGTCCACGGTTGGGCCACCAAACAAAAACCAATATATTATATAAAGATATTAATAATAAAAGTAAACAAAACTATCCAAATGCAAATGATGCTATTGAAGCCAGTACTTTGTTTTATCAAACAAGAAGAGGTGGTCGAATCACAGCAAATACAACCAAATGGAGAACAGCTCAGTATCGTAATTGGTGATGAATGTGTTGGTCAAGCTTGGTGGAATTACGTATGTCAATACAGTTCCAGTGTATATTTACAATGTTCATACCTTCAAATTTTTTTTTTATAAAAGTGTATTTCCCCAATTTAGATTGGGCGGGTGGGTCATGAAATAAATTTGGTAAGATTAGATGGGCTTTGAAATTTTTATCTACATCCTAAGATGGGTCACCAAACTTATTGGAAAAATTTGTGATTTACCTCCAGCCCACCCTAGCAGTTACTTATGACCAGTCCCTTAATAGTAATACGTTTCACCAACAGCTGTAACGAGTTTTATGAATATGGATTCAATTGTAGTTTACCGCTACGATTCATGATGATAAATACAGTAAGTAAGTAAGTAAGTAAGTAAGTAAGTAAGTAAGTACAAGTAAGTAAGTAAGTAAGTAAGTAAGTTTGCAAAAGTCCTCATTAATATTATCATTTAGCCACGTCTCAGTTCAGTTAAACCTATTATGTCTAATGGTATGTTTAATTAATGATTTGGTTTACTCCTTCAAAGAGTCAAATTTATTAACTATTATGCTTCTTGTATTTAAGTGTAACATCGAAAAGCTTTCGTTGAGATTCGCCTTGTTGGTAAATTTATTGAAATCATTTGGTAAACTAATATTCATAGTTGTTTATTATTGGGTTTTTTTCCATATTTGCGTTGTTTTCAGATTTATAGGCAATATTATTAAAACGAGTGTCGAAAGGGTTAAATTTCAAATGCCTTAGCCTATATCCATATCGTTTTCACTGATATTTTTTCGTTTAAAACGGTAAATTAATACTCTAAATCGTCAAGTGTGTGGTAGTATTATTATTATTATTATTATTAGTATCAGATAAGCAATTTTGACACATGTCAATAGTGTTATTTGTATTGGAGTCAAATGACTTTGCGCAAGCAGACACAGCGTGAAACAATTTTTCACATGTGAGACATTGACATTCAATATATTTTTGTGTTTCTTGAATTATTTTGAAGCAGGAATAGCATTTTTTCTTGTGCTTATTTTTACCAGTAGCCATTTAGAAAGTAGTTTTGTCCAATGTTAAATTAGATTTTCAAAACACACCGCAATATACATGACATAGTATTAAGTGAGTGTTTGTATTAACGTGTATTAGTATTATTAAAAACTTGCCCTTCAATAATCAATTTATCCTTAACAATTCTTGATTGTTTTCCCGCAGCTCTTGCCTTCTTCAATTCAGGGAAGCAGCTCTTGCCTTCTCCGTTACGGCCAATTCGATGAGATCGGTCAATCTTGACATGCTTACGCTTACGTGCGTCTTCGATTTGAAGTAATGAACGATTTCTATCTTTTGCTCTAAGAGATCATGTATAATTTCCGTTGTATTCTCCTTCTCGTGTTCGGGTATGTTGAAGAACAACAGGTTGTCGCGCATAGACCTCGCTTGTTATAAAGTCTATTATCTTGTTGCGCATAGACTGTATATTAGCATATCGCATGTCAATAGCAATATAATTTCGTTTTGGAAAGTGATTTTGTATAGATTTTATTGATATTATATCGATTTAACTCATAAAATATGCTTCGCAAGTCAACTGTTATATTTATATCATGATTATCGCGGATATTATATATTTAACTCATGAATTTATTTATCGCACCTTGAAACTACACACTTGACTTGTTAGTGATACTGATATCATGTGTCTATTCATGATTTCGTTTTGGGAAATGATTTTGTATCGATTTAATTAATATTGTATCGATTTAACTCATAAAATATTCTTCGCAGCTCAGTTGTTATATTTACAAACAGGCAATTGCCGCGGATATTATATATTTAACTCATGAATTTATTCAATTCAAACGGAAGTAAGAAAGGCCTCTAAAGTGATTCTGTGATTCGTCGACACCACGACCACCAATTAACATGCTCTAGCCAATGGCGTTAGACCTTGCAAACGGTGCGACCTAACAGAAATTAACAGACTAGGGATTCAATTCAAGAAAGTTCGGAAGGTGCGAAATATTAGAACGTATGCGCAGAACGGACTTTACATCACCTTTAAATCAGTTGCAGAGAATCAGTTGGTAGCTGGGACGTGTGTTTTCAATGCATGTTGATAGAATTTTGTATCATTTCCCTCTCGAACGTTGTGAATGCGACTGAAAAACAAAGTACTAATGATTGCGCATACGAAGACGAGAGATTGTCTCACTATTTTATTTTCGATTTTAAGTACGTGCATATAGTTACACAGTGAGTAAGATTAATACGTCAAATTTGACCAATCAACTTTAGGATTTGTTATACTCACTTGTGCAAAAATACTAATGACATTTACAGTAATGAGAACTTAAAAGTTAAGCAGTAGTTTACATGTAGCCAAGCAAGGTGTCAAGATCTGAATAGCTTTGAAATATCAGAACATTATACCCGTGTTCATCTTCAAAGCTGAAGTGCCATTGGACAAACAAAATGAACCAGTCACAATAAATATAGTCACAATATGAAGTTCATGAAGGATATTTTCTTCTTAAAGGCCGAATTATAACAATTTCCAGAGAATTTGCAGTCGGGTACGTCTTATGTAGGATATATCATTTGACTGTTGAATTTTGGAACAATTGCTCTCCTGCCAGCTAACTGAGCTAAGAATTAAGAATAGACACATACAGCTTTTGTGTGGGAGAATGGGTTATGGGGGTGAAGTACTCCTGTTACAATAAGTGTCACATTATATGTATATTTAACCCAATAGACTCTTTATGGCCTTATATTTCATCCTGCGGGGTATATATAAGGCCCGCTCTGATAACCCTAGGGGTAATGGTCCCTAGGGCTGCCCTGGGGGTAAGGGTCCCCAGAGCTGCTCTGGGGGTAAGGGTCCCCCTCTGACCTTATTAACCTGAACCAAGGGGTAAGGGTCCCTTGGACAGTTCCTATAACTCGGCCGATTATATTTACATTGAATGACTCTATGGGCATGAAGGTGACCTTTGGGAGCACTTCAACCCCAAACCATTAAATATTTTATTGCAATAACTTCAATAATTGATAACAACAATTATTAATGCTCTACTGTTTTTGATCAATATATATTTATATATATAATATGATATAATACATCATGCCCGTGACAGTGTACTCCAGTGATGGTGTTATCTCCAATAATAGTGTTCTCCTTTGGTAGCGATTTCCAGTAATAGTGATCTCCAATAATGTTCTTCCATAATAGTGTTCACTATAGGTGTTTTGTGTAATCCCTTAGGAGAAGTGGTGGGTGGGTGGGAAAAATGTTACAGTAGCTTTGGAACATTACTTTGTTAAGACTTTGAAACAAGTGATCTCTTTCAGGTGTATTTGGTCTATTTTACCGGCTTAACTGAATTATGATTGGTTACATGTTTTGATGCCATCAAAGATATATTTCGATTGGCTGAAAGATAATTGGTCATGAGAGGTGCACGTGTGCGCTTTGCCAATACAAAGATGACCTTTGATACAAATGACAGCTGCGGGTCTGTGACCACAGTGATATGGTTACCACTTACCATCAGGAATGATTATAAATTTAAAAATATGAAATATATTTCCTGACGATGACTGAATTTTAGTCGAAAGCTACAATATTAAAATGTTTACTTTCGAAGTTACCGTTGTTTTATATTTTATTAAAATACTCAGTGGTTAGTTCTACAGCACTGCTGCAAAGCCTTGCACTCATACTATA
Organism: Paramuricea clavata; assembly: GCA_902702795.2. Classification (NCBI taxonomy): domain Eukaryota; kingdom Metazoa; phylum Cnidaria; class Anthozoa; order Malacalcyonacea; family Plexauridae; genus Paramuricea; species Paramuricea clavata. The sequence continues at coordinate 11,687 of CACRXK020004042.1, forward strand.
ACTCACGACCAAGCACCCATCACTCCTCCTTGCAATTCCAACTCTTCTAGAAGACCCATTTGAATCCCATGACAATTTAATCAGTACACCCACGGCTCCAATTATCAGCAGAGGGCCTTTCGAACACAATTACCAGTCTTTTGTCCTATAGCTACACGCCAGTCATAGTCATTATATAAATATTGATCAGAGTACTGAGGTATGAATATAATCACTGTGTTTAAATATTTCAGCACATGTACAGTAAGTATAGCTTTTTCAGGTGTCAAAGACCTTATTTATAATTTACAGTCCGTGTCCTGTATCCCTGTAAAAGCCGTTTTCCACTTCAACAATATCGTATAGAAACGTACTGGTGAATTTCAGGCTCGCGATTGTATACCTTATTCTATATTCTAAACCACTGGGTTTTTTATGCAGATTTTTACTATATGCAACCTCCCAATCTACCCAATTAATATTCAGGTTTGTATGCCTTTTGCAGCAACAACAGAACGGCATTCTACCATTCCAGTAACTATTAAAATCTGAAAACCTATTAAAACATGGGATATGGTGCATGTAGAGCTCAACCAAATCAGTCATCATACAGTATAAAGCAAAATAAACGAGGGAGTCACGAGTCAGAATCTTCAACAAACTGAAACCTACCTGTATAACTACAGCATGGTCCTAAACTAAATTTAACAAAGACTATTCCAGAAACAATTTAGTCAATTTTCCCATTCTCATCCATTGAACCATTCTGCTGAAACACCGGTTGACAGATAACTGTGGTAGGAAGCACCTAAGTGAGCTGAGCAAGCTATGCACTGTAGACGGTGAAACTTCAGCCGTAGCTACTGTAACTCCCCTCGACAAAATCAGATCCTTCGTACTACTGGATGCAATAATCTGATCATTTGTGTAGTTCACAAACCCTTCCTCTTAGGCAGTGCTACCTAGTTAACAAAATGACTATACACCACAAATTCCAGGTGGTACATGCCCCACACATATAACACAATGCTTCCAAATAACAGATGGATTTTCCCGAACAAACCACCAGACTCAATCCATACATGCTACCACTTTCAGATCATCATTGCAGCAACAAATCCAATTTCGACTGGCAATCATTCCTGTCTCAGACCCTGCTGCACCATCAACTCTTAGCTTGCGTTGCAAGCCTAATTCCCCATTGAAACAATTCAAACAATGAACAAACCAGTTTCCACCTTCAAATCAGGATTTGATCAACATCAACCCCTTAGTAACAGGCACTCCAAGAGGAAAGATCAATTCTGTGACAGTTTATGAGCAGTGGGCAGTATACTGTTATCCTTATTGTATCATTATTCCACCCTGATCGAAGGTATTAGACATTCAGCACACAAAGGTGCCAGTCAATAATGGCTTCAACAGTTTCCTGGTCAGGTATTACTCCAGCCGTCACACGTATGTGAGCTATTGAGTGCAAATTATTATAACAGTACTGCGTTATTTTGTCACACTTCAGTGCACCCCACACCCTACCACTGCAACTAGCCTCAACCCCATTTTAGGGGATATGTGTTAATATCCCCTAAAATATATGTGTGGATATATATATGTATCTTATATACATGTGAATATGTAATATTTTTTTAATACAAGTGAGTTAGCTAACACAGCTGTTCAAACTGTATCTACATGAATAGTTTTATTCAAACTACATGTAAACCACATTAAGCGTTAGACTACCCTGGTTCCAGAGGTTTATTTTTATTATTTTCATTGCGAAGGGGAGAGGAAAAATAAACCTCTGGTTGAAAGCGGCAATTGATTCATCGAGCCGCGCCAATCAGTTTGAATTAGGGTCAGATCCTGACTCTGTCTCCTGATTGGGTGATTGTATTAAAGCTCTCTGATTGATTCAAATAAAACATCTATAACCAATCAGAGAGCTTTAATGCAATCATCCAATCAGGAGACAGAGTCAGGATCTGACCCTAATTCAAACTGATTGGCGCGGCTCGATGAATCAATTGCCGCTTTCAACCAGAGGTTTATTTTAAACCTCTGGAACCAGGGTAGCGTTAGACAGATTAAAATAGAAAAGTAGGGCGCATTAGGGTGCAATGCAAGTTGGTGGGTTAAGGATGGCTGTGGACAAGACTTGGAAGGGTCGTTTGAAATAAAAACATTGAAGAAATGGTATCCTGAACCACACATAAAATTTAGAATTTGAATATTTGCAGGCTCGCATGAACCCACATTAATTTTATTCACCACAAAGCTATGAATATGAAGCATAAGAGTATCAGGGTCAATCCTTTCTGGGAGGAGGTAACCCAAAGACCAAATTTTTAAGGATTGTAACAAAATAACATAAATTTAAAGATGATGTCCACTCCTTATATCTGGGGTCCCCCTTTGTTATGAGCAGAACTGATATGTAGAACGGAGTGGGAATTATCTTTAACATATTTAATTTATAAGTTTCCCCAATTTTCCCTGCTATTTGCTTCAAATTTTTTGGGAATCTACATACTTGGGAGGCCAGTGCTTCTCAGCCCCCTCCCCTCCCCCACTCACCAATCACAAAGCTTGCTTTTACAGGTTCAGGAAAGAGTAACCTGCTAGATTGATATAAATGCAATTGGAACTGCATGGGGTGGCCAACAGTGAAACAAATAAATGCCACTCCTTAATTATAATGATTCAATGAAATAAACTGTCAGTTATCTTTCTAAATTATTCCAAACACACCTATATTTTTGTGGCTAGCCCGTTCGCGGGCTAGCCACAATGTAACGCTAAAACTGTAAGAGTTGTGAAGTTGTGACGGAACCTGTCGACTGGCTTCGGAAACTGTCGTTGATGGCATGAGGCGATGATATTAAATGCCACAGAAAAGGTATCGTATATCCTTATACTGTGATCGTATTAACGGGTAACGACTTTAAAGTGGCAGATATATGCCTCACTCAGCAAAATTTATACAGTTGGCAACTCTCGTAGAAATACTCGAATGAATTTTTCACAGAAACGGTAAGTTAATTTTTGTTATTTCAATCGATATATTTTATGTTTACAATTTGTGAATCTGTCAATATCATTGCTATTCATGTCTGCTCTGGACTCTGCTTCTGGTCAAAGAGATTTTGATCACTCTTCATATAAAGCTTGATAGTGAGTTTACAATCCTGTTTATAATCGAACGTTCTTGCACAGAATAACAGATCTTGCACCATTATGTGGGTAAATTATATAAGAAGCAAGTCCATTGTTGGTATATTTTATAACAACACTACAACTGGCCCTATCCACTAGCTAGCAGGTACAAAACTACAATTATTAACACAGAAAACAGGCTGGACTATTTTATATTAATATAGTCTATAGTAGTCACTAGCGTGGAAGCTCAGTCTGTTTACATACAGCTGAAGGATCTTCTAGATGGAAGTAATTGAGTGAAAATGTATTATTTTACATATTATTTTACAGAAAATGTATTATTTTACATGACCTATTAAACCAGGAAATACAACTGCATGACATACAGTAGGTGCAGTATATTTTTTGGATATCTAGTCCAGATGTAAATATATAACTGATCTAAGATCAGCAGGGACGTAGAGACAGGGGTGTGGGTGTGTGTAAACCCCACAGGGGTGTAAACCCCACAACTGTGAAACTCAGGTAAAATTGAAGTATAGTGTAAATTTTGACATTTGAGGTAAAATTTGTGTAAAAAAGTTGTTATATTTGTGAAATGATGACCATGTGACATCCCGACACCCGTCCCCCCTCCCAGACGCTTCGCTACATTCCTGAAAATCAGTGCAATCACCATACAACACAGACCCTTGCAGTTGCGAGGGTATATATATGTGAAGAAGCAAACCCACAGCCATAATGTGATGAGGTCATATCGACAAGTTTCAACTTTTCTTTTCAGCATTTAATAACAGCAGTGTCAATTGAGTAGCATGTTCATACTTTTATAGCTACAGTTAAATGTTGTTTAATCCAACGAGCTGCAATGCACCCTAGCCTGCGTAGCAGGTGCTATTTAGGGGGGAGGGCGAGGGTGGGAGAAGCTAGGGGGGGGATGGGAAGGCGAGAGAAAGAGAGCGAGGAAAAATGGGAAGGGCGAGAAAGAAATATGCACCCCAGTGCACCCTACTTATTTCTTTTACTTGTCTAATGCCAGACGATTTTACTTTTAAACAATTTGCAGATAAAAGCACAATTCAAAATCATAGTGATGCATGGCATCTACATGGCATTTACAACTTCAAACAACTAAGCGAACATATATTCTGGTCAATTTGCTGATAATATGGTGACTGGTAATAATATTGGATAATATAGGAAGATCAGAATATTTGTGCAAGTATCAGGGCAATACAACTATCAGACAAAAATCTTAGTGGTAATGACATAATTGATTTGATGAGTTCATTATAAATTCCGATGCTGTTAGATTTTACAATAAATAAAAAAATGTTTAGAAATGTAGTATTAAATATTATATTTAATATAATGAAGAACTTTGAATTTAAATGCTTTATGAAATCTGCTATGCTAGCAATTCAAGAAAAGCTAATAACTTGTAAACAGACACCAAAATATATTTGTAACAAGAAACCCAATGTAATGAAATCTTAGTGAATTACATATTAGTGAAATTTTGAAAAACAATAAAATTGACATCATTTATAGTTGCTGTATATGCTTTTTATTTTAGCAAAACATTTATTAATTAAAGTACTAGTGTGACTCAATAATATTGTTGGCTGAACCATATTGCTACCAACCAATGTTGCTTTTAAATCAAGTGATTGTAGCCATTTGTTGGCATTGTAAGAAAGATGCTGCATCTGACCATTCTTCTATTGTAATTATTAATTTTGTATCAGAATGAATGTTTGTGTTGAATGTTCATGACAATGTGAACTCCAGCTGTATTCGAAAAGCTGAATAGGCTAGCCACATGTACGCAGTGCGTACCTATTTTTTGGATCTTACAATGCATCAGACTGACCACAGTTAATAGACTGACTGTGGACTGACATACTCACCACTGTTGAATAATCCTGTATGGACGGAAGTGCTTCCGGCTTCGTTAATCTGCGAAACAAGAAAAAGGTTCAAATCGTTCAATTTTATGTTTATAATTTCCTAAATATATAACTTTAAATCTCTTAAAAATTATTGTGATAAAAATGCAATTGAACTGGATTTGAACTAAAATTATTAGTGGCCAAAAGCGAAACAATAAATAGTAAATGCCATTATGCCACTCCTTAATAATAAATGCCATTATGCCACTCCTTAATAGTAAATGCCATTATGCCACTCCTTATAACAATTCAATGAAATAAAGTGTCAGTATCTTCAGTCTAAATCATTTTCAAACACACATATATTGTTCGGATCTTGCAATGCATTAAAACTGATATTTTTGTAATGATTGTCCAAAGTTCAAGCGTCGAATGTATTACAGTATCTTGTGTGGACGGAAGTGCTTCCGGCTTCGTTAATCTACGACTATGGCTGTGGAAAAAGGTATAATTTCATATTTAAAATTTAGTCCTAAAAATCTAATATTAACTTTTAAGTCTCTACAAAATTACTGTTTTCAGTCTTATAAAGAGTCTTAATTAATAAGAATGAGATCGTTGCTAGAGATATAAAACCTTGCACGCATGCATATATTACATCTGCCCGAAACATGCATTGATGAAACGCCTCTGCAGTTTCAATTTGACTACTAAATACTGTAGTAAGAGTTTTTTTCATCAAATTCAATCCCAATATGTCAAATATTATATCGCATGCCAAATAGACTGACATATATTGCCTATGAATGAGAATTCTGGCTCAAAGCGGCTGGGAAACGACACAAACGCACTGTATATGTAGCATTAGAAACAAACAGGAAATCAATTGCGTGTCTTCCAATAAGCTGCATTAGCGGTAGATTGGGTAAAACCACAAGACGCAAATATTATACGCCTTACAAGTAAAGCAGGATAAGACGCAAGAAGAAACATTTTTGATATTAATATACCTCGGCGTCATGAACATAACAAATTATTGAGAAAGTCCCACAAATTTATACTTACATTAATTTACATGGTTTTTAATATTGAACAAAATCGCATAAGAGTTAAAATGTTGATCAAATTGAAGCACCAATTCACCAAAAAGTACAGTCTTTGTGATAAAAGGATGAAATTTTGACAAATATTTCCGAGGTTTCAACTGAACACAGCTGTTGCTAATGTACTTTGTGTTTTCCAAGAAGTCCATCCCAGTTCTGAATCAGACCCAGAGCTGCCACTCTCAATAGCCTATTTTCACCTAAGGCTAGTACTAAAATCCCCTACTTTTCCCTACAAGTCAATGTGTAATTTTCCCCTACGTTCCCCTACAAATATCGCATTTCCCCTGTAATCCTGAATTATCATCTACGATACAGCTGTTTGCGGTTTTTAATATAACGATAATATATTCTATTTATTAAATTGCGCAAACCTTAACAAAACCAAACCACAAACTATTACCCAAAAAGTCACTCAAATTCACTCAAAAATTCAAGAAATAGCGAAACATTCTTCTGCACTAATGCACTTGGATGAATATTTAAGTTGTTGGGAAAAAATCCTTAGATTTCCTTAGATTTTTTCTCTTCCTTAGATTTTCCTTTTCGACACTAGAATTTCCTTAGAAAAGGAAATTTCCTTGAAAATGGAAGCACTGTCGTGGAGACCGGAGACGTGGAGTTATTATATCACATATTCCAGTGCTTCCACATTCAATTCAAATCTAAATTTCTAGTTGTTTCCATGAAAAATCCTGATTATCCTGCAGTTCAATAGTGCTAGTTCCATTTTGTAATTCATAATACCATAAACAGACACACAATTTTTTTTCAATTCAAACCGTGAAGAAATCCCCTACGCTCCCCTACAGATTACCCTTTCTCCCCGTAGGTATTCCCCACTCCCTACAAGATGTCATAATCCCCTACTGTAGGGGAATCCCCCTACGAGTGGCAGCCTTGATCAGACCGGAAATTGTGCAACATTATACTATGTATGTATGTTGTTGGTAAGGTGTAAAACACGGAATCTGGAATTTCGGAATCTTGGAACCTTTAGGCCTTGGACATATTAAAGCTGTCGGCCGGGCTCATGTGAACAGGGGCAAGCAATTGTCTCGGCTCATTATTAAAACAGTAGTGCTGCTTACATGTCATGAGATTTTACTTGTCTCACCGGATGACTCCCCTCTCAGGGTTGTTCCAGGATAATTGAATTTTTGGCAAAGTGACGAAAGTCACAGCTGAGTTATTTGTTCGGAGATATCATTAAAAATCTACAAGTGAGGTAGACCCGCTAAGGTGTTGTGAATAAAACGAGGAAGATTACAATATTTCTGATTTTTCTGCATGCAACGTGAGCTGGCAACAAACCATGATTTCATCTCATGAAAGTGTAGCGCGGGCCAAGGAATCAAGGAATTGCTGTTAGCCCACAGGCAATGTAATTTAATATGCAAGAACCTTTCCTTCAGGTCAGAACGAGTCTCGCTCAGGAGACGCCTTGAAATTAAAACTACATACAGAGCGCTCTTGCATGCTCAACTTCGTAATATTTGCCGCGTTTATTCTTGTTCTCGCTATAAAAATCAGCTGTGCTGAACTCGTTTAACTCCTTGTACAAACAAACCTCCATGTTTAATACAAGTACTATTGTTCCCAGTAAACTGCGAAACGACCGCTTTTTAGGCGGTTTGTCATTGACAGTTTTGTCAATTACGAAGGACATATCTGTGTACCTCGTGATCACAATTCGTTGCAAGCGGCGTGTGAAAAACTGCAAGTTTCAGTTTGACAGTTCTGGCAGTTAAATGGGTTTCTAATTTTGGCATGTACTAAAAGGCGAAACGTCGAAACGAAACAACCGAAACGAAACGACCGAAACGAAACAACCGAAACGAAACGACCGAAACGAAACGACCGAAACGAAACGGCCGAAACGAAACGACAGAAAATATAAATTACAGGAAAATTGAAAAATGCGGATACGGACGGACGGGGGGGGGGACAGGCGGATGGACGGGGGGGGGGGCGGCTTCATTTGACACGAAACTCAATTTTAAAATCAAATCCGTGTTTTGTTGAAAGGGATATATTAGGATATATTATAAAAGACTATTATTAATCGTAATAAATTGTCCGCGATAAGTTGATAAAATACATGTGGAAATTCGGGGTTTTTCGAACCTTCGTAACGCTTGATATAAGGATAAAACGCGGATATGCTACAACTTTCATGCTTAATATTCTCAGTCATCTGGGTATGTAGTAATCTAATTTTATGCAATGCAATGTGCTATTTTTTCAAGCGCTTTTCAATGCAGTTATCGGTTTAAATATACCTAAAATTCCCGTTAAGAGATATGACAATTGCCGTACGGCCTACTTTTACGCAAACAAAATTACAACTGCAAATTTCATGCTTAATTTTCTCTGTTATCTGCGCATGTAGTAATGTAATTTTATGCCAATGTAAGGTGCTATTTTTCAAGGGCTTTTCAATGCAGTTATCGGTTTAAATATAACTCAAATTCCCGTTAAGATATGACAATTGCCGTACGGACTACTTTTACGCAAACGCAAATTACAACTGCAAATTTCATCAGCACATTACATTGGCCTAAAATTACATAACCTGAGTATCAGGCCCTCGGTATTGAAAGAGGGCCTGACACGAATCGCCTCAAAAGCCATGTTCAACATCCAGAATCTGGATGTTATGCTGATTGGCTAAGAGACGATAAAACGCATCATGTGATTCCAACCGGAAATATATGACCGGCGTATGTAAACACCAAAAATGGAATTTGTAATTTTGTCAATATACTGTTAAAAGTGCTTTATTTCTGAAATTTATTTTCAATTAATTAAGCCTAAAAATGACAAAATAAGTACGAAAAGACGTTGAAAACGCTTTTGCAGCAACATTTTACTCGGTATAAAACTAAAACTACATATTCATAGTAGAAAGCGTGTCTAAATATCTCGCCGTAATAGTCGCCGTAGAACGAAATATGTGGATGTCGGAAATTTTCAAATATTTAGTTCCAAAAAGCTGAAGCCTTATTTATCAGTTTATTGCCGAGCTGTTTTCCAAGACCTGCAAGGATATAGTAGTCAGCTCGCTCGAACTAATATACCAACATCAGGCAGAATTTGAAGACAATAGCCGCTGTGTCAGACGCAGTTGAAGCGAATAGCTGTCTCGAACAAACTATTAACATGACACGAGGACCGAGGAAGAAGAAATCCTATTCAGAGCGCCGAATGTTGTCTCTTTAGACTCCTGGAAAAAGCCATCGAGCTATGGTTCCCCGAATAAGGCATAGTTTACCCTTAGAATTCCATCATGTGGATATTTCGACAAAAACATACCGATTTTTCTCCGTATTTATTCAAATTTATATAAAACTGCAAATAACGAAATTTGCGTATTTACATACCTGTAGCGGACAACCGGAAATATGCTACAACCGGAAATAATTTTAATTGGCTGATATTCTGGGGGTGGAAAGCCCGCAGAGGCGAATTGTGTCAGGCTCTCTTCAATACCGAGGGCCTGATACTCAGGTTATGAAATTACATTACTACATGCCCGGATAACAGAGAAAATTAAGCATGAAAGTGGCAATTGTAGCTAATTTTCGTTTGCGTAAAAGTAGGCCGTACGGCAATTGTCATATCTCTTAACGGGAATTTTAGGTATATTTAAACTGATAACTGCATTGAAAAGCCCTTGAAAATATAACACATTACATTGCATAAAATTAGATTACTATATACCCAGATGACTGAGAAAATTAAGCATGAAAGTTGCAGCATATCCGCGTTTTATCCGATCAAGCGTTACGAAGGTTCGAAAAACCCCACATTTCCACATGTATTTTATCAACTTTTCGCGGAAAATTTATTACGATTAATAATAGTCTTTTATAATATATCCTAATATATCCCTTTCAACAAAACGCGGATTTGATTTTAAAATTGAGTTTCGTGTCAAATGAAGCCGCCCCCCCGTCCATCCGTCCTCCCCGTCCATCCATCTGTCGCCCCCCCCCCGTCCATCCGCCTCTTCCCCCGTCCATCCGCCTCTTCCCCCGTCCATCCGCCTCTTCCCCCGTCCATCCGCCTGTTTTCCCCGTCCATCCGCCTGTCCCCCCGTCCGTCCGTCCGTATCCGCATTTTTCGATTTTCCTGTAATTTACATTTTCGGCCGTTTCGTTTCGGCGGTTTCGTTTCGGTCGTTTCGTTTCGGTTGTTTCGTTTCGGTTGTTTCGTTTCGGTCGTTTCGGTGGTTTCGGCCGTTTCGTTTCGGTCGTTTCGTTTCGACGTTTCGCCTTTTAGTACATGCCGAAAATATGCACATGAAAATGTTAATTGTCATCTCGGTGGGAAACAAGCAAGCATCAAATACCGAGATAGGCCGATATGAAACGATTCAATCAGGAACAATTTGCGAAGTCCTTAGGCAGGCCCCTTGGGATACCGCTTTTGTATTCGAGGAAGTAGATGATGTCTTGAATGGTTGGGAACAAATTTTCAATGGCGTGCTTGATTCTTATTGTCCGTGGCGTGAGAAGCGCATTAAGAAATCTCTGCAAGCGCCGTGGATTACAAAGCCTGTAATTTATCAGTTACGAATGAGAGACAAATTGTTAAACTAATTGCGAAACGCACTAATTCAAGCTTCTAGTGTCATACGGACAGCCAAGCGGGATTATTATTACTCGGCTTTTGAAGAGAATAAGAATAATCCCAAAACAATTTAGAAAACAATCAAGTCGTTAACTGGGACAAACAAGAAAGTTTAAAGTGAAGTGAGAAATTTAAAAGTTGATGATGGTATTGTGATAAATGATTCCATTGTCATTGAGATGGCGAACAAATTTAACTTGCATTTCTCCACCATTGCGGACAAATTGAGAAGTGTCGGTTACCCAATGTCGCCCCTGATCTTTCCAAGTTGCGGAACTTTGTCAATTCCAAAAAAAGTCCCGATGTTTTATTTACTATCCCTGCGATGACAGTTGCACAGGTGCTTAATGCACTGAAAATTTCAATCAACATAAAGCAGCAGGAATTGATAAAATATAAGTGCTCGTTTGTTAAAAACTGCTGCTCCTGTAATCGCGCCCAGTGGCGGACAGGAGCGAAACTAGCCCCTTTTGATTGGGAGGGGGGGGTCTGCTAGAATTGCCCTGCGAAACCGATGATGCCCTGCAGCAAAAAAAATTTTCGGACATACACCAGTTCAATTAAAGGTCAAAAAAAATTTTTCGGACAAATTCCTGTTAACACATGCATGAAACCCTATAGGATATTGAGGCGGTGAATGAGATTTTTTTTGAGAAACTATGAAAATCTTCGAGTCTTTTCAATTCTTTTTAATTTCTTTTGACCTAAAAGAGGGCTAAAAACAGTCTTTTCGAGTGCAAATGGGGGGGATATGTCGGAAATTTGAAAGTTTTGTCGGAAATTTAGGAGGCTTTGCCCCCCCCCCTGGAAAAAGTGAATTTCGGCCACTGACGCGCCAAGTATCACAAGATTAATCAATTATTCAATTTTTACTGGGTTTTCCCTCAATGATGGAAGACAGCTAAAGTCACGCCATTATTCAAGAGTGGCGATTCAAGTAATCTCTCAAGCTATTGCCCGATATCCATTTACGACAGTTATATGCCTTTCTCAGTTAATTCAACCTGATCTTTTCAAGGCAGTCTGGCATAGTTGGCTTAGAATATGGATGGTGCAGAGGCGTAGCCAGGATTTTTGGTCAGGGGGGGCCAGCAAAAACCCAGGTGGGGCCAACAAATTTTCCGCACCACAACATATTAAATCCCCCCCTGTCGACAACTTTTTTGGGTAATATCAATAACAATAAAAAAAAAAAAAAAAAAAAATCAAAATATCAATAACAATAAAAATATAAAAAAATGTCAATATCAATAAAAAAATATAAATATCAATAAAAATATCAATAACATTACAATTTCTTTCGTAGCACTTTTCCCCATTTCCGTATCACATTTTCCGACAACGTTGAGCCCGTCGAGCCCGCGTTAAAAATTCATTGATAAAAAAACCAGATTGTTTTAAACTTCATCTAACCCTCATTTAATACATATTGAAATAATTAGGGTTAGAAAAGGTACGTGTTTCAAGCTGTGTGCCGCAAATAAGCGAACAAGATTTTAAGTTTCATACCTGATACACCGATGCGCAGCAAGCATATATTCTACAGAATGTTTGCATTATTGACAGCATGAAGCTATGTAATCAAGGATTTCCTTTTTTATACAATACATTTTATCAGGGGCCCCCCAAAATTTTGCCAGGGGGGGGGGGCCGGGCCCCCCGGCCCCAGCCCTGCATGGCTACGCCTCTGGGATGGTGTGAGTCTTATTTATCGAGTAGAACCCAACTAGTACTGGTCAGTTTGAATGGTGAAGAATCATCTACTGCCTACATGCATCACGGCGTTCCTCAGGGTTCTATCCTTGGACCATTATTCTTCATACTGTTTATAAACGACCTTCCGCTACACGTCACCTCCGATACTGATCTTTACGCTGACGACACGACGATTACTGCGTCAGCTGATTTCAAGGAAATTGCACAGCTGAACACAGAGCTAGGCAAATACATCATTGGGCCAACAACTTAATCCCTTGAATGAAGAAAAGACAAAAGTGATGATCATAAGTTGATAAGTGGGAATAGATTGGCATTTAAGGTTGCGGATGAACTCAGCCGGTGTCATGATAGACGGGGATAAGATTATGCCTAAAGAATAATTTAATTTAAAAAATTTAATTCAAAAATTTATATTGCGCGTGTTACATAGGAAGATGTTCACTCGCGCATTACATCAAAATAGAAAATTGGAATATTACACTAATTTAAAAACCGTTCTACAATAAATCTAAGAACCTACAGGGCTGCTATATATTACTTGTCCTAATTGTGACAGCATGGAGGAAAATGTCTTTATAAAAAAATGGCAATCTTGTCCAATACTCTCGACTCTTAACGATCCGTGAACACCGCTAGGTTTCGTTCGGATCGTTCGAATGGTAAAAAAGTTAATTTACCCTCTGTATAAGTTATTCGTGGTAGTTTGATCATTATTTAACTTACTGATGACGTCATTACCTGTACAGAGGTCTAGTCTATTCGCACCATTCCTACGAATCGTACGAATCGTTCGATTCGTGAACTCTTCCATATCCGTTCGAATGGTTAGATTTCACTTACTGGTGACGTCAGCACATCTATAGAGGTCCACTATAATATTCGTACAATTCGTACGAAGCGTACGAACCGTTCGACTCGTGAAGTCTCTCCTATTCGTTCGAATGGTTAGATTCGTAAAAATCGAATAAGTCGATGATAGTTAATGTATGTGTTTCCCTCGTTCTTTAGAATAACGACGTATACAGCTAATAGAAATGTGAAAAATAATTTGCGTGCTTTGTGCAACATGATTGTATTCGGAATGTGTTTCGTGTGAGAGACGATAGTTAATCTGTGTGTTTCCCTCGTTCTTTAGAATAACAACGTATACAGCTAATAGAAATGTGTCTAACAATGTACATGGACAACGCCTAGATCTCTTACATCATCTTTCCGACGTTCTTTAAAATAATTTGCGTGCTTTGTGCAACATGATGGTATTCGGAATGTGCTTCGTGTGCGAGACGATAGTTAATCTATGTCAGTGTTTCCCTCGTTCTTTAGAATAACAACGTATACAGCTAATAGAAATGTGTCTAACAATGTACATGAAAAACGCCTATATCTTTTACATCATCTTTCATCGATTAATATTACAAATCAGTCTTGCTGCGGAGTTCTGTACTTGTTGGAGTTTGTATATCTGATTGGCGGGCAGACCATACAAGAGACTGTTACAATAGTCGAGTCGACTCGTAACGAAAGCGTTAATAAGAATTTGTGTAGAATCAAAGCTGAGAAATTTTCTGATACGTCTGATATTAAATAGGTGGAAAAAAAGTTCCTTTACAGCATTTATTGATGTGTAAGTCCATTTTCAGTTGCGAATCGAACCAGGAGCCGAGATTCCGTACTACGCTATATGGTTTGATAATTTCGTCTCCGATGCACAGTGAATCAACACTTACTTTTGCCAACTGTTGCTTTGTTCCGATGATGATGAACTCCGTTTTATCATCATTTAACTTCAGTTTGTCTGCTAGCATCCATTTCTTGATGTCTGTGATGCAATCTTGCATTGCCTTAATGGCAGCGGATTGCTCGATCATAGAGGCAGGTTTGAATGAAATGTATAATTGCGAGTCGTCTGCAAATGCATGAACATTTGGTAGGTGGCTTTCAAGAATAGTAAACAGTTTGCTTGCATAGATGACAAACAAGACAGGACCAAGACAAGAGCCTTGCGGAACACCATACTTCATTTCAAATTATCTGGATTCACCACCGTTGATAGAAATACATTGAGATCTGTTCTCGAGGTATGATTTAAACCAAGTTAGTACATGACCTGTGATACCAAAGCTAGAGCGTAGTCGATTCAGCAGGATGGTATGGTCAACAGTATCGAATGCTGCACTCATATCAAGCAGTACCAAAAGAGTTACGTGTTGTTTATTCATGTTCATCAAGATGTCATTTTTCACACGTAGAAGAGCAGTTTCAGTACTATGATATTGGCGGTAGGAAGATTGAGCTTTAGGGTAAAGTTTGTGAGCGGTAAGGTGGTCATGGGTTTGATTAAAGACAGCTCGTTCCGTGAGTTTGGAAACAAATGAAAGGTTGCTGGTGGGACGAAGATTATCAAATATAACCTCATGCAGCTTTTGACTTCTTTAAGCCTGGGTGGACTTTAGCCAGCTTCCAGTTCTCAGGGAAACATCCGGATTGCTGGGACAAATTTATCATTCCTGTAATTACCGGCAGAAGTACATCCAGGCAGTGGACCACAAGATGAGTGGGCATGGGGTCCAAGGAGCATGATTTTTTGCTTGAGTTTGAGATAATCTGGTTAACATCATCCTCAGTTAATGTCCTGAACGAGTCCAGTTGAACATTAGGCATGGTCTGTGGTTCACTTGTAGGGTTGTCATAGGTGGTTGCACTGTCAAGTTCTTGTCTAATGCACTCGATTTTCTTGGCGAAGAAGTCACCTATATCATTCACAAGGACTGTATTATCGCTGTATTCTGGAAAATGCAAATCAGTTTCTTGATTAAAAAGAAATTTGGCAGACTTGAACAGTTTACGATGATCGCTGCTATTCTCTTGTATGAAGGTGGTGTAGTACCCATTACGTGCGCGTTTCATTACAAAAGTGGCTTGATTTTTCTTTGATTTATAAACAAGGAAGTCACCATACAGTTTAGTCCGTCTCCATTTCCTTTCAGCTCGTCTTCGTGCTCTTTTCGCTAACTTGACTTCCTCATTAAACCAAGGAACGGTTGGTCTTTTTACAACTGTTTTGTGATTCACAGGCGCATGTCGATCCAATGATGATGACAATGTATGGTTATAGCAGTCAACAAGATCATTGAGCTCCATAGAAAGCATGTTCTTGCAGAGATCTGAGTTGGAGAGATCGTTGCAGAGAGCATCGACATTGATGGATTTAACTTTCCTGTAGGATATATGGGTTTTCTTAAGATGAGGCTTGTTAACTAGAAGGTTACAATGAACAGGCATATGATCTGAAAATATGTAATCAGTTCGAGGTGGAGAAGTAACGATATTTTCGGAATGTCTTGTTATTATGAGGTCAAGGGTATGTCCACGGATATGAGTTGGGACATTGACATGTTGCTGTAGACCTGTACTCTCGAGTAGCTCCTGAAGTTTGACAGCATCAACGTCATCAGTCACATCAACATGTATATTGAAGTCACCAGTTATCAAGAGCTGGTCAGTACAGAGGACCGCAGATTCAAGGAATTTAGCAAACTCATCAAAAAATATTGTGGTAGATATTGTGGGATGAATATCGGAGTATGGTATTCTGTAGACAACGACTAGACGAATACGCCGGGACCCTGCTTTTATATTCCACTCAGAGTATTCAAAAGATCGGAGTTCTGCAGCGGATACTCTGTTAACAGTCAAATTATTCCTGAACAGCACTTCAGTGCCACCACCATGCCAGCCGGATCGTGGGTGGTCCAAGAGCTTATAGCCTGTGGGCGTGCAGAGGGACCTAGCAGCAATTTCATGTTCATGAAACCAGGTTTCAGTTAAAGCAACAATATCAGGTTGATGATCACATATGAAATCGGTAAACTCAGCGGCTTTATTGTTGAGTGATCGAGTATTCATAAGACAAAAGCTAAGGTTTTTGAAGTTGTTAGGTAAAAGCAAACTATTATTAATATTGACGCTGATACAGTTTATTGGGCTCCGAAATACATTCAATTGCTGATGTAAATTCATTCTTTCAGTAATACGCACGAGAATACTTAAATTAGTGGCAGAACTTCTCTTCTGTTCTATTACTGATTGTTGTGTTTTAGGTTGATAACTTTCCCATCCTGGGTTTTGTTCGACATCACCAGATAGTAATAACAATCTTCTTGTCGCAGTTGAATTTGAATAATACATAGCTCTATATTTAGATAGCTTTCGTTTCTTAAATTAAATTAAGCGAAACCGGCCCAATTAAAAACAAATCCCGACCTGTACATTTCAACAGTATGCAAATCTGGGCACGATTAGCTTGGTTGAACACCGTCGTAAAACCAAAGGGCCAGTAATAAATTCGTTGTATTTCTTGCTCATTTCCAAAATATTGTTTATCAAAAACATATTCCTCCAACAAGCAATCACAACCGGTTAATTCACTGTTAAAAGCGACAGTTCTCGAACTAGCTAACGTAGTAAAATAGACTAATAGCGTCCTATCCCGTTCTGCATGGTTAAGTAACTTGTAAAAGTCGACCAGTAAACTCGGAAATTCCAGCTTAATTTCATAACTTTCCCCTTCAAACACGATATCTGTTGAAGCAGAAGCTTCTCCTGACGAGGAACAGCCAAATCCAACAACCTCAGGACCAAAAGACAAGAAAATGCATACAAAAAACAAGGAGCTCAAAAACATATATATACGTCCTTACATGATTAAAACCGAATCAATTTGACATTACTACATTATTAGGGTTAGATATTGATAGTAAATTATGTTTTAAATGAACATTTGGCGTAATCAAGAAAATGAAAGCTAAGCAAAAACGAGGGAGGAGGAAGATGTTCGCAGTCTGCTCTTGCGGAGTACGGAAATCATGCAATCTAAGTTGTTTTCTCGGTGGCGGTGGATTTTTCTGCGAACTCAGCTCGTTGAATCGATTGGTGCAAGCGTTTAATACCTGGACTCTGACCTGGACCGGAATGGCTTTCAATATGCAGGGCGAATAAAACATAAGATCAATTTCATCTTTTACCGGATGAAAATATCAGTGCGCCAATGGAAATTTGTATTCAATAGCACGTGATCATAACCAGCCAATTAAGTAACAGTAATTTAATAATAATGTATTATATACTTACAATAATAATGTATTATATAGTTACATATATACGTATACAAGTCCTTGACTTTACATACCCTTTCATGCACCTAAAATAATACATTAATTAATACTAAATATTTTAACATCTATGACATTATGCAGTCTATATATAGTGTATATTATACACTAGCTACAAATATAATTAGTTGATCTCATGTTACATTCTTCTGTGTCTGCCTCACAATATACTGGATGTAGGTAAGTGAATACGTGCGTTAAATCACAGTTAACTGTGTTAAATATCGTGTTTACATCAGATATTTTGCAGCTTAATGGCGTAATCAAGAAAATGAAAGCTAAGCAAAAACGAGGGAGGAGGAAGATGTTCGCAGTTTGCTCTTGCTGAGTACGGAAATCATGCAATCTAAGTTGTTTTCTCGATGGCGGTGGTTTTTCTTCGAAGTCAGCTTGTTGAATCGATTGGTGTAGTATCTTCTGGTTCGTGGGACATGCATGCATGAAATATAAAATTCAACATTTTCCTCATTTGTTCTAAAGGTACACAAGGGTTGAAATGAAGTTGACGGATCACAACTTACACTTGCCTAATAGGCAATGCCTATGTTTTGACAAACAACCGACAGAATACTGATACCTGACGAAAGATAATGGAACTAACATTTTACAAATACCTTACTATTTACAACTAAACTGCACAAACCCTCAATAAAGTTCGAGAGAAAGAGATAAAATATAGTACAATAATGGTTTTTCCATTAATCGTAATAAGTTCGTATAGTGTATATTATCAGTTTAAACTGAGCTGCTCGCATTTGTAGAAAGTACATCGTTCATTTCCTTCTTGTAGAAACCTTTACCTTTACACAATTCACAATCTTTGTCCTGTTTTGTCTTTCCGCGAACAGCATCACGAACCCACCTGATCGCAGGCATGACTGATCCCTTCTCACCTTCCGGACCGACCAGAGCCATAACAGTCGGGAAAAAAAACAATGAATACATAATACTGAAACCAATTGTGCAGAATATGAAAATTCCAAATTGGAAGAAGAATAGAATTTTTGCAGCCAATAGAAATATTGAAGCTCCCAATGTAGTACAGGCTCCAGATAGGACTGAGATACCAACATGAGATAAAGTATGCTTAACTTTGGCTTCACTTGTTTCATGTTTAAGTTCCATATATCCTTCTGCCAAATGAACAACATAGTCAACAGCAAGCCCGACTACAAGAGTAAGGTTGAGTGATTCCAGCGGTCCAAGTTTCCAACCAATCATGTTGATGACACCAAGTACAGAACACGTGATCAAAGCGATGATGAGCGTTGCTAAAACACCAACAGCAAGGTTGGTGGTAGCGACAACAAGAATTACCAAAGCCAAACATAAACCGATTATGATTCCAGTCATAGCGTTGATAACAAGAATCTAAAATCAGATAATGAACTCTTCGATTTAAGTCGTTTAAGTACAATTACTTATGAAAAGTTATCAAGGTTGTTACAATATCTATAACAGAGATGAGCCCAGATATTTTTATTGTAGGCCAGGTATTGGTAGAAACACTCGATCGCCACGTAATGAGGCGAGAATCCCACGAGGGAATTTGAATTTAGGAGCGAAAATTGCACGGAAGAAACGGCACAGTCCTGCTATGGCATTATGAGCTCATTTATGAATTTTTGTGCACTTTGACACTTAGTAATACGTTGTCTTTGCTTGAATGGGTTTATAATAAATCCAGTGAAGTTTAATTATTATATAGACAGACAGACAGACAGACAGACAGACAGACAGACAGACAGACAGACAGACAGACAGACAGACAGACAGACAGACAAACAAACAGACAAACAGACAAACAAACAGACAGACAAACAGACAGACAAACAGACAGACAGACAGACAAACAGACAGACAGACAGACAGACAGACAGACAGACAGACAGACAGACAGACAGACAGACAGACAGACAGGCAGACAGGCAGACAGACAGACAGACAGACAGACAGACAGACAGACAGACAGACAGACAGACAGACAGACAGACAGACAGACAGACAGACAGACAGACAGACAGACAGACAGACAGACAAACAGACAGACAGACAGACAGACAGACAGACAGACAGACAGACAGACAGACAGATATATTTATTTAACCACGCTAACCTCGTCAACTAAAGCTGATTTCCACGAGGGGCCGTGTGAACAAGAAGTATACAGCAAATATGAAAAGTATTTAAAGTACTATTTAAAAAACGAGCAGGAGTGTTTTATTAGGTTTAAAGCCACGAGCGCGCAGCGCGAGTGGCTTTAGACCTAATAAAACACGACCTGCGAGTTTTTAAATGGCTTCAAAAACGTTTGCATAATAAGTCAAATCTTTATATAAAAATCTTTATATAAAAATCTTTATATAAAAATCTTTATATAAAAATCTTTATATAGTTTGCATAACAATGGTCTTTTGTTAAAGTGTTCTTTAGCTGGTATAGGTATAAAGATGTATGCACGTAACTAATTTCTTACTCAAGATTGGATAATTGCTTCATGAATTATTAATGAGTTTTTTAAAGTTATTTACAAAATAGAAAACATAGTATAAAATATATTAAGTATTAAAATATAACATATAGTATATGAGGTAATAATGTATTTACAGATGCATATATTTGATTTAATTATCAATGTGAGCAGCGATTTTCGTCCGAAAGGAAGAAAGGGATTTGCTCTCTTTAATTTCCTTAGGAATAGAATTCCAAAGGAATGATCCATCGTACATAAAACTTTTTTCAAATTATTAGTCCGCGGTTGCGGTAAACAAAGAGTACTTGAAACGTTCCGAAGATTATAGCTAGTAATTTCACTTTTATAAGTGAATAAGTTAGTGAGTGATTGAGGGCCCATGTTATTTAATAATTTATGCATCATTTTTGCCTTGGCTTTCCTCCTTTCTACTTTAAGTGACTTCCAGCCCAATGCTTGCAATGCTACAGAATGATCTGTGTCATTGCTCATATTCATGATAATTCGAGCTTTGAAGTCGTTTTGACTGTGTTTCACCGAACACATCCCATACTTCACAGCAGTAATCGAAGTATGGGCGAACAATAGATTATAAACGGAAAGAAGCGTTTGCCTGTCAACAAAATCCTTTAAACGTCTAAGAGCAGAAATTCCTGATGTTATTTTCCTGCAAATATTTTCAGTGTTACTTTTCCACGACAAATGCTGGTCGACTGTCACTCCAAGAGTTTTGCACTCATGCACTTGTTTAATCTGTTTGTTTTACCACAATTGGCTGCAAATTTGAAGGCTAAGTTTATTGGCAATTAGCCATTTTTTTAGGTTTTCTAAATCAGAATTAACGCAGCTTCTAGACGAGTTATCGAGTCGCCAGATGCTGTCAGGTTTGTGTCGTCAGCAAATAACCGAGGTTTTGTTTTTTATAGACATTGGGGCAAATCATTGATGTACAACAAAAAGAATAATGGCCCTAAAATAGAGCCTATTATTACTCAACTATTATTATTATTCAACTGTTTTTGGATATGATTAAGCTGAGGCATTTAAACCCTTCATTACCTTGGTTTTATGCTAACAATAAATAAAATGCACATATACACAAAATATAGTATATACACAAAAGGTTGTCCTTCAAAAATCTTAAACCTTAAACATCGAACGCGCAAGGTATGATGGGTATTGCTTCTAGGGAGCCTATGATTAGACATTAGCAAAGTGAACTAAATAGGCTATATCGAAATTGTTCATTATATATGCCCTACCATATTGTTGCAAAGCAAATTTACCGAGCTAGTTTAAGACCCTAAATAGAACGTTACCCATCATATATTGCGTGTGCAAACAGAAGTAACTAGGCATCACAATAACATTTGAACGATTAGGCCCATTAGTTGATCGAGTTTTAGATATACAAAGTTGTATTTTGATTTAGACTATTATTGAGCATTTTAATAAAGTTAACTATACCTCTTGAACCTTTATCCAATGCCATATGTTGAACCCTGATATTGTAGCTTGAAATCCATTGTTACAGGAAGAAGGGAGGTCCCTCATCTGCATGCGGGAAAAATTATATTTTCAAAA
>CACRXK020004043.1:7463-30617 GCA_902702795.2 Paramuricea clavata
CCCCCCCCCCCCCATCACTTTTCTAATGGTCCGTCCCTAAGTACAGTGGTGCTTTCGTGTCTTGCTTTATATTTTAATACATATCAACTCTACTTTGTTTACAAGATATATGGGAAAACTACTGTTAATTATGTTAAGTTATGATAATAATTACTGATATAAATTAGTGAGTATTAGTGCTAAGTTAATTAATAATATAGTTAATTACGATACGACAATCCTCCCCTGTTTAGAATGTTCTTCTAAGAACAAAATGTGAATGTAACTACTTAATATTGTTCAGTTAATAGTTAACTATGGAACTGTTTTTAAAGTCTTATATTATATTACTAATATCCAAATCGTTCAGGTAGTTTTGTTTTTCTTGCTGATCTTTTCCTGGGTGGTGAGTGGACGGATAGGGGTTGTTGAGAATGAGGGAGTGGTTGGGTTACTTGTTCTGGTTGTGGTGGGGTTTCTTCTTCTGGTTGAGGGACTTGTTGTGGGACCTGTTCATTCGCGGGGTGTTCCGTATCATCTTCTTCGTCTTTTCCTTCAGCCGGCTCATGGTCTGAGTTACGTTTGTACTTTTGTCCGTGTTGATCTTGAAGTTCTAATGCGAACCGTTAATCTAATAATCTTTATGATGGTAAAGGGAACGCTGGAAAATTGTGTTGAATATTTGTTCGTATGCCGCTGACGCAGCAATACCTTGTCTCCAATTTTGAAATCTTTTTCCCGAGCTCGCCGTTTTCCGTCGGCGTATTCTTTCGCTTGTTGCTTTGCTTTGGCGTCCACTTGTTGAGCTCTCGTGTCGTCATACGATTTACATGATTTTACACTTGGTAGTTTGGTACGAAGTTCCCGATGCATCAACATCATCGCTGGGGTTTCTCCGGTGGATTGATGAGGCGTTGTACGGTAGTTTCGCAGCATCATTGGTAGGGATTTTCGCCAATCTCTTCCAGTTGTGTTTGAGGTAAGGACGTGCTTGAGTATAACTTGGTTGAATCTCTCTATTTTACCATTCGCTTGAGGCCAATATGGTGTGATGAAATGTTGTTGGATTCCCCAGGAAGTTAGGGTTTGCTTGAATTCTTGCGATGTGAAATAACTGGCATTATCGCTCTTGATTTGTTTAGGATATCCGTGTGTTGCAAAAACATTGTCGAGCCATTCTAAGATTTTCGCTGACGTGACTGTTCGAAGTATTGTTGCTTCGGGCCATCTTGAGTAATAGTCGTTGAGGCTAACTACATATTCTCCTGTAGGGAATGGACCGCATACATCAATTGCAAGCTCTGTCCACGGTTCATCTGGAAGCTTGGTAGATTGTACCGGTTCTGGTCTGTCTGGTTTTCCTACGATTTGGCAAGGATGACATGTTCGAATGTGTTGTTCGATGTCCTTGTCCATGTTGGGCCACCATAACTTAGAGCGGATGCGTTGTTTCGTTTTCGTCATACCCACATGATCCTCGTGTGCTAATTTGATTGCTTTGCTTCGCAATTTTGTTGGCAGGATAATTCGATTGCCACGTCGTATGATATTGTCTACGATGCTCAATTCTTGTTCAAGGGGTTTGTATTGTGGTGGAAGCTTATGGGATTGATTGTTCTCGATGCATTGTCGAACTAGAATCAATTCGGGGTCAGTTTTCGAGTGTTCTTGGATCTCTTCAGTGTTCATGGCAATAGGCGTTAACTGCTCTGCGAGGTAGTGGACATATCGATCTGCACAGCTTTCCATATTACTTCTCGGGGTCTTGTTGGGTAATCGAGAAAGTGCATCAGCTAGGTTTTGTGGACCTGGTCTGTATATCACGGTGAAATCGTATTCCTGTAATCTAAGTAGTCATCTTTCTACTCGTGCTGGCGCTGGTTTTCCGGTTGATTTGGGTTTGAATATGTACTCAAGTGGGCGGTGATCGGTTTCCATTTCAAATGACTTGCCATATAAGTATAGATGGAATATAATATAAGTGTATATAGTATAAGTATATATAGTATAAGTATATATAGTATAAGTATATATAGTATAAGTATATATAGTATAAGTATATATAGTATAAGTATATATAGTATAAGTATATATAGTATAAGTATATATATATATATATATATATATATATATATATATATATATATATATATATATATATATATATATATATATATATATATATATATATATATATATATATATATATATATATATATATATATATACCGGGTGGCGCAAAAAAAAGTATAACTGTTTGATTTAGTACAGCGAACAATCTATAAGGGTTACATCCCTGAAATAAACGTGGCTGTATTCATAATAGTCTAACTTAAATTTTGAGCTATAGCATGCTTATTTACGTGCAATATTGACTGGGATATCGCCAAATAAAATTTGGAACGAAGTTTTGAAAATCTGACAAATTGGCTAAAAATGGCCTATTAAACTGTTTTGATAAATTTTAGAATTTCGTCAGACATATTCGCTTGTATGAATTTAATTTGAATTGAAACGTGTAACAAATGATTTTCCTTATTTATTTATTTGTTTTATTATCATTTGAAAAGCAACAAAATTTCGAAAAAGATGGCTCTTTTAATTAAGAATTGCTTCGCAGTATCCATGTCCCATAGCTACAGGGAATTAAATTAGATCAACAACCGAACAATTTGAGACAGCTTCGTGAAGCGATTATTGCTGATTGCCATAACTTTGACCAGCAAATAAATCCAACGTTAATTCGTTCGATAGTATGGTCACACGTGCAAGAATATAGTTATTTAATTTTCCATGATAAACGCGTTATTTACTGCCGTTGTGTTCTTCATATATCGTTAATTCCTTTACTCGTATTTAATAGGCTATTTTCAGCTAATTTTGGAACGTTTTGAAATTGCATATTCAAATTGATTTACCAATATCTTGGGTAATACTAAACAAAAATGCATGTGTTATACATCAAAATTTAAGTTAGACCTTCCTGGATAGGATAACATTTATTTGAGGAACGTAACACTTATAGTTTTTTCACTGTACTAAATCAAACGCGTGAACTTTTTTTTGCGCCACCCGGTATATTAATATTGAATTTTTCCCCAAAACTATTTTAGTATGCGTAATCGGAAAAATCTGACCGTATCTGGAGCTACACTCGATACCCCCTGGATCCGCCCCTGAATTGTTTTCATGGTTTATCTTTCCAAAGCAAGAACGAAAATTCATTACTCATTACTCATTACTCATTATTCATTACTCATTACTCATTACTCGGAATACAAACACCCCTATTAAGAACGACATGGTTAAAATAATTGATACTTTTGGTAGACGAAATGGACGAAATAGCTATTTCTTCTAAGTGAAACCTCTTAGCCAGGCTTCCACTTTAAATGTTGAATGCACTTGTTAAAATATAGATAATTCATTTGTAAAATCAAATAAAAGTCTTATTATAAAAATTCGGGCACTTTTTGTCATCAGGTTTAAAATTCGGGCAAATTTTGTTTGCCCCCCCCAAATAAAATTGTGCCCGTACGCCTATGATTTTGATGACACTTTGTGTTGCCTCACCTGCTCACCACTGTAAAATTTCTGGCACCACCCAAGTAAAAATATGAAAATCCGTCTATGGTTTGTTGAGTAATCAGTTTATAATTTTGGCATTTTTAAAACATTAACGGCCACTGACAAGCATAGACGCCGAAAGATCGATCTTTTGAAATCGATTGTTTTTAAGGTCTGTGAACACGAATATATGAATACGGACCCCCCCCCCCCCACTTATCGATCTTTCGACGCCTATGCTGACAAGCTTCCTGCGAGACATATCTATATTATGCACTGGAACTACATGCATTCACCCCCCCCCCCTATATTTTCCAAACATTGAATCAACATGAAGTATTCAGTAGTTGGCGAAAACTGAACGCATGCAGTCTCGCATTGTGCGTCAAGTGCTGTCCAGTGAACTCTATTATAACTAAAACGATAATTGCAGGTAAACTGCCCTATGACTCGGTGAAGTCGAGATATTTTGCGGCCTAAACTGGTCCATAGAGTGCTGTCTTGTAGGTATAGAAAATGCGTGTTTTCGGGCGGGTTTCGCGGAAACTGAGAAATTAGTAATTAAAAGTTTTCCAATCGATTTTTTTCAATTTTTGAGCAAAAAATACTCAGTTTTTGAACTTAAAACCTACCTAAATGCTAAAACATAAACATAAACATAAACATAAACATAAACATGAACATGAACATGAACATGAACATGAACATGAACATGAACATGAACATGAACATAAAAATGAACATAAATATAAACAAAAAGAAAAGTTTGATGCAAATTCAGTACATATTAGTCTGTTTTCTTTTCAAATCCCACATAAATAGCCCAAAAAGCGAAAATTTGCTAATGTTTTTCACTTGTTTTTCACTCATGAGATAACTTTGCTATTTTTATGATGAAGTATTTCTCAAATTTACTTATTCCGAAAGATCACTTATGCTAGTATCCTGAGGGAATAGTAAAAGACCGGAAAGCTTAACAAGCAATTGGCTGGGAAATATGAATCTCCGGTTTTTCCCTCATTGAATTAGTGAATTTAATGAATTTCCGCGTATGGGCATTGATCATAATTATATACGTACAAGACAAGCTTCAATTTCCGCAATGTTGGCTTCTATAATATCAAGCCCGAGCTATCGTTCTAGTTATACCATATCCATCAGAGTTCACTGGTGCTGCCATAGCGATACCATAATTTTTAATTTTAAAAATATATTTTGGACTAGCCGGCTAATATAACTGATGGAATAAATAGTTGAAAGATTAGTACTTTTAAACTATACAATAATGAATGTCCAAAATATATCGTGTAGGTATGTTATTTTGCATTTCGTGAGCTTTTAATTAACATTTTAAATTTAATCTGTTATATATGCTCCAGACTGCATGAGAGTAAGACAATTTTAGTTAGCGAAACGTTATTGGACAAAAAAAATGCTCGAATGTGCACTTGCATGCCATGCTCGGTAGCTTGTGTAATGCTTTGTAATATGTTTCGAAATTTCAACTGAACGGTTTTTCTCCTTGGTGAACTGTTTTTAGTGAAACAAAATAAGTTCAAATTATTGAGTAATTTTAGTTCGCTGTTGAAATGACTGCTTTTCTTTGCATTTTAATTTTTCCCTTTATTACTAAACAAGGTAATTTAGAGAATTGTTCTAAATTAAATCCGCTGCGTTTATACCCTGGTTGCCAGAGGTTCTGTATCTTTCGCCTTACTCCCGCTCGTATTTATTTTACGCGAGGCGAAGAGAACCTCTGATGGCACGCGATACAAATCTCTCTTCCTTTGGTGCAAAATTTGTACCAAGCACATGATTGGTTAGTTGTAATTGGCATGCAGTCATATGAAGTGATGTGATTAGCTAGACAAAAAAACCTAGTGTTTATAAATCTCAGAGAACATGATGTAACAATATACAGAAATAATACGAACGTATTAAAATGTTTTACTTGGTGTGAGTACTAGTTATTTGAGATTAACTTAGTTTGTTCCGCTATAAAAAGATTTTCTGCGCTGGAGAAGAGCTGCCATCGCGGCATGACTTAAGTTGACGGCATGACATGTTCACTCTATTAATAATGGAGTGGTAATAAAATTTACAGTAGTAATATTTCTAGAATATATATATATATATATATATATATATATATATATATATTATAATCTTTCATTTTTGACTTTATACGTTCGCTATTAACAAGCGGCGTTCCACAAATTTAACAATCTACTAGGTTGCTTTTTGCGTTGTGCGTTGCGAGAATAATCTACATGTTTCTATAAATGAATAATCTACATGTTTGGGCTGCTTATTTTTAATAATTTACACAAGGCTGCCAGAGCTATTTTGGTAGTATGGCAAACCCGGAAGTTTAAAAACGTCACAAAATATAAAACCGGTTTTGCAAGTTCTCAAACAGCAACGTCAGCTTGGAAGTAAGATCTGTATCGCGTGCCACCAGAGGTTCTCTTTGCCTCGCGTAAAATAAATACGAGCGGGAATAAGGCGAAAGATACAGAACCTCTGGCAACCAGGGTACTGTGTTTATACAACAGTTATATATTATATCGCTTACCCTTAGGTTGAGTGGTTATACAGGTTCCCCATTTCCGATCTTTGTCGTAGTTGCTTGTTGTTGCGCACCATAACCGTTTTCCATGGTTCTTCGTTGTACACGAGTCATACCGTTTCCGTTTGTAGATAAACGGGAAAACACAACAAGTTCCTCTTGTAGTTATCACTGGGCACTTGATTCCTGGAAAATATCAGTAGCTTATGATAATCCGCATTCCTTCAAGTCTCATTATAGGATAGCATATATTCATGTTTATGCATGTGACTGTGATCTATAGTGGTAAATTTGAAACCCGTAAAATACTCGGCCGAAAGACTCTAAATAGGAAGTTACCTATCATAACTTGCGCTCTCAATGTTAAAATTTTTAAAGGACAACCAGGACAATCTACCTTGATATCCTTAGAACACAGGCCAGTTGTTTGAGAATTTCTGTGTCACAAAGGAAATCGACTTAATTATTTTTGCAGCAAACTTAGTCTCGGTAGTCGGTTTCTGAAACATTCAAATCTTATTTCAATAATTATTATTAAAATATTTTAAATATTTTTCAAGGAGGCCAGGAAAGTTAAAACTATTTACTTGCTGACCATTTGTAAATAGTTTCCATTTTAAAGTCGCAGTTTACAGCAACTTCGTTCCCAGACTCTTCCCTCTTGAGGAGGAAAGATCCTGGTCGGAGCTGGTCGCGTGGCTCACAGAAAATTAATTGCCTTAATTAAGGCGGATTTTTTTTCAGCGTTATCGACTTTTTCCGAGCGGTTTTCTAATTGCGCATTCGCATTGCAAAGCTTTGAAGACCGCGCGATCGTTAAAAAATGTAGACCAGCTTCCTACTTTTCCGCTCGCAAAATCAAAATTTCAAGCAAACAAAGATGGCTGCCAACGACATGAGCGAACGAAATTTCCAAGTGGACGACATCGAAGAGTTTCGCGAAGACATTGCTATAACATCAACACCACTAGCACAAAATCTTTCCATTGTTCAAAAGCACGAATACAATGTTGAAATATTAATAGATTTACTGAAAGAAGAACCGTGTTTATGGAACGCAGCCGTTCCATACGAAAAGATCAAACGAAAAAGAAGAATGCCTGGGCTAATATTGAAAAATACAAGTATTTTTCATCGATTAAATCACCTGCGAAAAGCAACTGTTTGTTGAAAGCCGCCATATTTGTTTATGAATTTGGCGCGCTTATTTCCCCCGCGCACGCTACTGCACGGACAACCTCGTTCCCAGGGTCTCACCTCCGCTCACCCCCTGCTCCGGAGAGACCCTGGTATAGTGTGGTCTCGTGAGTCATGACCACGTGCTATACTCAGTAGAGGTAGCATGATTGAGCACTTATTAATTAACTAAAAATAGCAAATGTATATTATTTAAAACAAAGAGTATTTTAAACCATATTTATCACCTAAACTATAAAGGCTGTCGAACTGTAATAAAGCCAGGTAACTGAAGTACTGTTTAATAAACGAGTAGGAGTGTTTATCACATATAAAACACGACGCGTAGCGGAGTGTTTTATATGTGATAAAACACGAACTACGAGTTTATTAAACAGCTTCAAAAACGTCTCAGTTAGATAACGGCATTGGCGAAATTATTTTCCAAAATAACTTTGTATTAGCCGTTTTCACATTAGAAGACTGACAAGTCGTCTAGACGAACAAATCGTCTCAAAATCGTCTTTTAGTCGGACAAATCATCAGATGTGAAAACGTGTCGGACAAAATTTTAGACGAACAAGTCGTCTGAATTTGTTCGACTACGTGTCCGTCTGTGAAGACGGTTCGTCTAGACGACTCTGTTCGTCTAGACGACTTGTCCGCCTCTAATGTGAATAGGGCTATTAGCTGAGAAAATACAAGTTGGAATTTGAAGCGTGTTTTACCACATATATTTGTGTTTTCCTCATGAACTTTTAATGAGTTTTTGAAAGATTAGAGAAAGTATCACAGCAAGAATCTACTCGTCAATGATTTTGAAAGTTCCTTTTTAACAGCATGTCAAAGCCGGAGTTGTGCTATAAAGCTATTGACCCTATTGTTGTCATCATATATTGTAGTGAAGAAGAATCGTTATAAACACTTTACCGTTGGCCCTCTACTGTCTCTTGTGTATATTAAATAATTTGAAATAATGACCTAACGCAAAACGTGTATGTTTGCTTTCTGTTGCGAATGGTCTATTATTGCTCCATTTAGTGAAAACCGATATCGGTTTTGTCTTTTACAATAATTCAACAAAGTACAACATGTGGATGACTTCTCTTGCGTTATATATATATATATATATATATATATATATATATATATATATATATATATATATATATATATATATATATATATATATATATATATATATATGTATGCAACTATGTTAATTGTACTAAAATAACTTTGTCAATGCTTTGGCATAAGGTCACAAAAGACATGTGCAGTCATACAGAGTTATAATTTAAGCATGTAATTTGAAGGCATTAGAGCCAGCACATATAACAAAACGAACATGTAAATATTTTGAATCGTGATTGACATAAAACCTATAGGCTATACTATGGCAATGGGCAATGACAGAATCAATGCAAATATAATTTGTCAAACATCTGTATGAATTGAGACGCGTGTACCAAAATGATATAATACGCGAACGTTTATTTACACAAAGTTAAATATCGTGCAAAGTCGTTAAAATATATTTATATAAACACGTACCGTTAGCATGCACTGCATATTTTCAATTTATGTAAAGGGAGAGTTCATAGTAAAGCTTTATTAGCACATACACTAAAATGTATCCATTTTATTTTGACAAATACATTTGATCTGTGCTATGTTAATATATACGAAGGACGGTTTTTAAAAATCACAATGTGTTAATAATATCACTGCGATCAGTGATCACATATATTTAGCAAGAAACAGACGACAACAAGAGTCTAAATCACTGGTCTAAATGCCGCGAACCATATCCATATATAACGTTTTTTCGTAGTGTAATTTATTTCAAATATAGAACTTCGAAAACTGCCAAATGCGATCATTAACTAAATTGACAAGTTCTATTATCTTTAGAAATAACGTTAGTTAATAACTCTGCCCCACATACCCACCCTAACAACAAATTACGCTATATCCCCAAATCTGGGATGTCCCGTGACCATACCCGAACAGGGTCTCGCCGGAGCCGGTGTTTGGGGGGCGTGGCGGAGGTGAGACCCTGTGAAACAGGTTGCTGGACGGAAAGGAAATGCACTTAAAAACGCAAGCGGTAATTTCGCGCGTTAAAAGTCGATCGCGCGACATTTTGCACTGAATGGTACGGTGACTCACAAGGGCACCGTCATTAATAAATCAGATATCAAATTTAAATTCCTTACTTCAAATTCAAATTCCTTACTCCAAATTCAAATTCATCACTCCAAATTCAAATTCATCACTCCAAATTCAAATTCATCACTCCAAATTCAAATTTCTCACTCCAAATTCAAATTCATCGTTGGTCAGCGGTAACAATCTCAAATAAACTGCAATACTTCATAGCTCTATTCGTTATAAAGTGTTCAGTGCTTCCACTTGCAAGGATTTTTCCCTGCACCACTTTGGTATAGATTTGTATTACAGTATGGTAGTTTTTCGCGTTTTTTGCCTTCACTACGTTTCTGACTGGGCCAGTTTTACAATCACAAAGATAGAAGCATACAAGAAGAATTTTGAGCAAAGACTTTGGAGTATTATGGCTTTATAACACCGAGAAACGGGATTTACAACTTTGAAGGAGTGGAGAACCTCAGACTTTGTTTATCAACACGAGCTCGTTTTGTTACTTTGATACAAAATCAACTCAAAATATACAAGAATTACTGTGACGAACTGTTCTCAGGAAATTTAACGAAATGAAAGCAGCTACATTATGAACAAAAGAGTAGTGAGGTTAGTTTTAAAATACCTTGAGGCTACTTTTATAATTTATATATGAATTAAAGAACATCAATAACAATCCATCAATAACATCGTATTGAGTCATTGTTAACTTAGATTAAAAAATATTTGATTGTCACTTGTCTTCCTACTGTAAAACATATAAAACTTCTCGACAAGTCGAGGGAATGCTCTTAAACAAAATTGACATTTAAAACTGAATTCATATAATTTATATAACTTAAAGAATTCATATAATTATAAAGTAGCCTGAAGGTATTTTAAAACTAACCTCAGTACGCGTTCGTTCACAATGTAGCTGCTTCAATTCTTCAAATTTCTTGAGAATATTCGTCCAGTATTATTCAGTAATTCTTGTATTCTCCTTAGGAGTGAAGAGCCTCAGACTTTGTTTATCAACATTCAACACGAGTTCGTTTTGCCACTTTCATACAAAATCAACTCAAAATATACAAGAACTACTGAATAATACTGGACGAATATTTTCAAGAAATTTGAAGAAATGAAGCAGGTACATTGTGAACGAAAGCGTACTGAGGTTAGTTTTAAAATACCTTGAGGCTACTTTTATAATGTAGCTGCTTCATTTCTTCAAATTTCCTGAGAATAGTTCGTCACAGTAATTCTTGTATATTTTGAGTTGATTTTGCATAAAAGTAGCACGACGAGCTTGTGTTGATAAACAAAGTCTGAGGTTCTCCAGTCCTTCAAAGTTGTAAATCCCGTTTCTCGGTGTTATAAAGCCATAATACTCCAAAGTCTTTGCTCAAAATTCTTCTTGTATGCTTCTATCTTTGTGATTGTAAAACTGGCCTGGCCAGAAACGTAGTGAAGGCAAAAAACGCGAAAAACTATACCATACTGTAATACTGGTAACGAGGTTGACTGTAATCTATAGCAAAGTCACACAGATGGACCACTTACGTCGGAAGCTTTGAAATTTCTGAGCGCTGGCCGCCATCTTCCTAGCCAGTCGATTATATTTTCTGGCCAATAAACGCGCTGTATTGGCTGGGGGCCCCGCCTTCTGGCCAGTCAGCTGCATATTTTTGCATAAAAAAGGCTACACGTTGCACGCTGAGTGGCCCTTCTGGTACTGATCTTTATTCTGTGCCAAAGGGTGCATGGAAAAATCCTTGCAAGTGGAAGCATTGAACACTTTATAACTAATAGAGCTATGAAGTATTGCAGTTTATTTGAGATTGTTACCGCTGACCAATGATGAATTTGAATTTGGAGTGAGAAATTTGAATTTGGAGTGAGAAATTTGAATTTGGAGTGATGAATTTGAATTTGGAGTGATGAATTTGAATTTGGAGTGATGAGTTTGAATTTGAAGTGATGAATTTGAATTTGGAGTGATGAATTTGAATTTGGAGTGATGAATTTGAATTTGGAGTGATGAATTTGAATTTGGAGTGATGAATTTGAAATTGGAGTGATGAATTTGAATTTGGAGTGATGAATTTGAATTTGGAGTAAGGAATTTGAATTTGAAGTAAGGAATTTGAATTTGATATCAGATTTATTAATGACGTTGCCCTTGTGGGCCACCGTAGAATGGAAATCCGCCTTAAGTGGGTGAGGGAAAAGTATCATATTACACGCTTCCTCTTCCGCAATTTACACTTGGATGGCAAGAAGTGTTCTGTACAATCAACTTTGAGAATCACATATACGTCAAAATACTATGAAATATGCTAAATAGATTTTTTATAGCAACAAGTCAGGAAATCAAGCAATAACAAGTATATGATCTTATGCTCTATTGTTGTTATGTTCTCTCGGGGCTTCCCACTTGGTTGCACTTAAAGGCACTTTCATTTCACATGTTTCTGCTCTGCCTTTGGTAAATTTACATATTTATAATCTTATAATGTGTCACTAAATTGTTGGTGTCTGGAAACGGTATAAACGTTCATTGATTTATTTATTAATTTCAACAGAGGTCTCGAAAGCGACTGCATGTTTCGAAAGCGACTGCATAGGTCGTATATAGGCCGATTGTAGGGGCTTTGAGGTCTTTCGGCAAATGTAATTACACATTGGGACACTAGCCAGATACTCAAATGTACATGAATGTCCATTTTATTCATACTAAGGGCCTGTTTTCATCCCGCCTAAACGTGAAACGTACTCGCCTAGTGTTTATATGGACAAACCGGATGAAGCCATTTAAGTGATTGACGTCGTATTTTTGTTGCAATAAAGGCAGTTACGCATGCTCAAGAAGGAAAAGTTCATCCCGCCTGGCCGGGATGAAGTGTTTATATGGAAATTTTTCCTACCGGCTAGACGGGATGAAGTGTTTATACGGGAATTTTTCATCTCGTTTATATAGGCGGGCTCCCGGCATCTGTTGCCGAGATCCCGTCTAGGCCGAATAAGTGGCGGGATAATATAAATACTCTTTAGAATTAGTATTATGAGCGGGATTTCGGTAAGCATCCTGTCCCGCCTGGTCGGGATCATATAAACAGTCCCTAAAACTGTTAATTTACAGACTGTTTATATGCTACTAACTTTTAAAAAATATTGACGTTTATATTAAACATTGCCACTATAGGAAGGAGTGTGTAAGGTACAAATATTGTTAAATTAAAGAATCTGCAGTACACAGGTACAGAATTATAAGACAACTGTATGCTTTAATTTCCTTTTCTGTCTGCACGAATATATTGTTGAACATTTGAAGCTAAAATAATCATGGGCGTACCGGGCGGGGGGGCGGGGGGGGGGCAGTAGCCCCCCCCCAGTTTTTTTGGGCAGTCGGGCAATATTCGCTAAACAGTCGGGCAATTTTGGTTAATTAAAAAAATAAATGGGACGAATTCTGTAAATTTTGCGGAAAATTTTGTGAAATTTCCCAAAATTTTGTAGGTTCCGGACAATTATAGTGGGGGGGGGGGAGGTCGCCAAAAGAAATTCCGGAAAAAAAATTTTCGGTACTTGTCGGGCAAATTTCTTGCCGCCCCCCTAAATGTTTCCTTCCGGTACGCCCATGAAAATAATATTTTCTATTCACCCCGCCTTTTATACATTGCCACGTAAATAAAAGCAGATAAAGTTTTCCAAAGTATTTTCCTATTATACGTCCATGGTATAAATTGTGTCTACATTTGCTAAGGATATGTATACATAATTGATAAACACAATATACGCAGAAAGTCTCGCACAGACATAGCATTACTTTATGAGATTGTATAAGCAATTTAAAGTTTCTATTGATCTAAAATTGATAGGCATTTTGTCACTAGTGCGGCATAGATTGATGCTAAATGTATATTTAATTCTAAAAAGTCGATATGTCTCACAGCAGCTTGTGTTTATTTTAAAAATACAGGCTCACTGGATCTCATGCTACTCCATGACAAAATAAAATTTAGAATAGACCAACCTACAAAGATACTGGCAATGAAAGCTCTTTGTAATTATATAATAATTTGTTTTATTATAAGTAATAGCATGGCATTCAGGGCGATTAGTGATTAAATGTACCCGAAAGCCTCGAGAGGTTTAGTAAAAGTTTTACTAAACCTCTCGAGGCTTGAGGGACATTTCATCACTAATCGACCGTTATGCCATGCTATTACGTTGTGATACCATAGTTGCCGAGGGAATCCGCGCGTGGTGTGTTGCCTGTTTTAAATGCTGTTTGATTGTCTTATGATTGTGGTACGAACACTTTTCATATATATTATTATTATTATTATTAGGATTTTATTTAAAAACACGGAGTCCAATTCACATAGTGTGCTCTTCCCTGGAGCCGTGCAAAACTACCAAATATATGTAGATAACTATAATAAAAACAATTAAATAAGTAGCCTATAATTAGATTAATACAATTAAATATATACAATTAAAGAAGTATTTTATAAACTAAGCTATATGAGACTTATATTCAGCAATTGATTTAGCATTAATCGCTTCCACAGGCAAGCTATTCCACAGAACAGTTCCCCGATAAGTAAAGCTTTTTTTGAGAGCCTCCGTCTGAGGTCTAGGGACGAATTGTTTAGAACTAGAGCCTCGTAAATTATGGTTGTGAACCAGATTAACGGACGTAAATTTATCCGAAAGATAATCTGGAACCATCTTATTCATTGTTTTAAACATAAGCGTTTTAAATTGCTGAGATCGTCGTTCTTCTAGGTTTGACCAATTTAATTCACTTAGAACCTCGTGTGAGCGGACACTATAGTGAGAACCATTAATAATACGAGCGGCTCTGTTTAGCAATTGTTGGAGTTTTTGTGCCAGACCCTTACCCAAATTACCCCAAACACTACTGCAATAATCAAAATGTGGTTGAATCAAGAATTTGTAGATTAAAATTAGGATACGACGCGGAAGATATGATTTTAATCGCCTTAAAACTCCAATTATTTTGGTAATTTTTGAGGTAATTTGAGCAATATGTTCATCCCACATCAAGCACTCGTCCAGCTCCAGGCCCAAGCATTTGTATTTTTTAACTCGCTCAATGATATTGCCATCGATGGCCACTGTTGGTTGACTTGGTAAGGTAGCTAATTTGTGTCGAGTTGCGATGAACATACATTTTGTTTTAAGTGTATTTAGACTGAGCTTATTTATGTTAAGCCAATTTCTAAGCGAAAGTAAATCACCATTCATTACGAAGAGTAGTTGATTAATGTCGTTATCCGCATATGTCAAGCTAGTATCATCAGCATATAGATGTCCATCAGATATCAAGTTACAATTTGGTAAGTCATTAATGTACAACAAGAATAACAATGGTCCTAAAATGGATCCTTGAGGAACCCCACATGTAATATCAGAGCTATCAGATGGGATATTGTTAACAACAGTTATTTGAGTACGTCCCGTTAAATAATCACGGAAAAGTTCAATGGTCTTGCATTTAAAACCATATCGAGATAATTTATTTAGAAGAATTTCATGGTCAATGGTATCAAAAGCTTTTTTTAAGTCAATAAAAAGTATAGCATTGATTAAACCATTGTCCATATTAGAATACCATTTGTCAGTGATATCTAGCAGTGCTGTTAAAGTGGAATGCAAAGGCCTAAAACCAGATTGGGCATCTGAGAGAAGATTGTTATTACATAGGAATTCATAAGTTTGATCAAAGATCACTTTTTCAAACAGTTTTGCAACCACAGATAATACGGATATAGGTCTATAGTTATTGGGGTCCATTTTGCAATCTTCCTTATGAATAGGAGTGACCCTAGCTCTTTTCCAGTCATGTGGGACAGTGCCAGTATGGATTACCAAATTTATAATGTAAGTCAACGAGCTTATCGTGGTTGGCGCACTTGCTTTCAACAAACAAGCTGGAATGTTATCTAGACCATTAGCTTTACGTGTTGACAGTTTCTCAACTAACTTTGAAACTACTAACTCACTGACTATTAGAAGTTCAAATTCATTTTCAGGTTTGTTAATATGGTCATAGTTTGCATTTAAATTAACTGGGATTTTTGCCGCAAGTTTGGGTCCTATGCCTGTAAAATGCCTATTGAAGGCATTGCTTACCCCGAGCGGATCATTGATTACAGCATCATCAACGACGACTTTTTCCGTATGAGTAAGGTTTTTATTCTTGGATAGTATAGTATTTATACCATTCCAAGTTTTTTTGCAATCACCCAGATTATCATTAAAAAACGAGTTGTAATATTGTG
This sequence comes from Paramuricea clavata, assembly GCA_902702795.2. Lineage (NCBI taxonomy): Eukaryota > Metazoa > Cnidaria > Anthozoa > Malacalcyonacea > Plexauridae > Paramuricea > Paramuricea clavata. The sequence continues at coordinate 23,211 of CACRXK020004043.1, forward strand.
TCTTATTTTCCCTAATTTTAAAGTTAACTTGGTTTTTAAGATTTTTAAAGTTAAACCAAGCTGATTCCTCGTTAGTTAATACAGCAATTCGTTTCAAGCGATCCCTCTCCCACATCAAATGTTTGATCTCAATAGTTAACCAGGGTGCACAAGTTTTCCTAACTCGTCGTTTTTTAATTGGAACATGTAAGTCTGCAATATTGAGAAATGTAGATTTCCAAAGATCCCATGCCTTGACAGGATCAGTTACTAATGATATTGACTGCCAAGCAGCTAGGTCTATATCACGCTTAAAGTTTTCGATACTGAAATGCTTATAGTAGCGATTTTCTAGTATTTTGGGTTTTGATCTGCATCGGTCGCAATGTTTTCTTGAAGCATATATTAGACTATGATCACTTATCCCAATATGTTTAACTCCTGATATGGAAAATTTAATTGGTTCATTTGTGAGGAGAAGATCAATTAGTGTGGACGAACTACTAGTGATACGCGTTGGTTCCTGGATAAGTTGACTATACTGGTACAATTCACATAAATCAAGTAAATGTTTTGTATTATTATCGACATTGTTGGCTGCAACATTGCAATTTAGGTCACCAACAATAGTCGATTCGATGTTCAATGACTCGATTTTTTCAAGAATTACATGAAATTTGTCAAAAAGTTCGACAGGTGAATTAGGTGGCCTATACCATGTTGATATAAGAAAAGGTTTAATTTTAGGTTTGGTTATTTCAATACACAGAAACTCAAGGCCATCGTCTTTAAGATCGTCACGGATTTTATACTCAATTGTACTTCGAATATATATTGCAACACCACCACCGTGTCTTGTTCGGTCACGGCGAATGATTGTATAATTATTAATGCCAATTTCAAGATTGCTTATTGTACTATCAAGTCGTGTTTCATTTAAAGCCAAGACGTCAATGGTTTGCTCTTTCATGTTTATCCGTAGCTGATCAATGTGTTTTACTAAGCTTGCAATGTTTAAGGAAGCGATTTTGAAACCTTTGAGTTTAGATATACCAAAATCGTATTGTACTGCTTTACTAGGGATGGTTCTAGTTTGGTCTGTGGAATTTGGAGGCTTAATCGAATTACCTGTGTCCGCTAATCAATTGCTGATATAGTCAGTGATGTTTTTGGCAACAACTGTGGTGCCTTTACGATTTAAGTGTAAACCTCTAGCATTTAGGCAAGACGGGTCAATAGACTTATGGTCTAAAAAGTCCCATTTGTTATGTTGACAAAACGATTTAATCATATTATTAGTAGCCTTAATTTTACTTGACAACCCGGGCTTGTCAGTTCTGGGTAAAATACCTGATAGTGCAACCTTCGTTCTTGGGGAGTCTTGACTGATTTGCGTTCCAAGATTTGCAACTCCTTTGGCGATTTGTTGGGCAGTCAGATGGTTGATGTCATTAGTTCCGACATGTAGAATGATTTTGCTGGGTTCCCTCCGGATAATTGGCTTAAGATAGTCTTCCATGTCAGAGATAGTGGATCCCGAAAAACTCTTGACTACAACATGATTATTAGAATCAGACAACCGCCAACCTTGGATGTTTTTGACGATGGAGTCCCCGGCTATTATAGTGGTTTTCTTTTTAAATTTTTCATTCTGCAAGTTGGCATCTTGATTCTCATTTACATTTTCTTGCATGGGTGGGTTTTGGGGCATTGCACCTACGCTTGCATTTTTCGTCATAGCCGATTTCTTGGTTTGTTTCTTCTTTTTATTTGTTATTTCTTCAGGGACTGATATTAATTCTCCGTCGTCATCGTCGGTCGAAGGCACTTCAGTACTTCTGGATTAACTGGCTTAATTTTTCGAAATGTTTGTCTTCAAAGCTAGCGTAGACTGAGTTGATTGAGACTCATTGGGTGTATCAGCCGTAGAATTCCCACGAGAGTATTCATCATTGATAATCTTGATGGTCGTTACTAGAGATGCTTTCTCGTCTTCGAGATCTTTGATTTTTGTGTTCAGATCTGATACGATATAGGACACAGTATATGCTTCGTGAACTTGAATCTATTGATTGGAACACGATAATTATGAATAGCCATAACCTAGATGAGATAACCCTAAAATTTTATGAAATAATATGGCCAAAATTCGATAAGAGCTTCCCACTAATTAAGGTCAGAACGTCATCACGCGACCCTCCGTTCATGTCTCCTCTTGTGAACCACCTTCTGAATCAAAGGAAAAGAGCCATACAAAACGGAAATACTGAAGCAAATACACGATTGCAAGAAAAAATCAACAAGTTAATTCGGGAAAATCAATTAAGTGCAGTCAAACAGGAGTTTGGCAACCAGAAAACTGGATCGAAAAGTTGGTGGTCTAACGTAAATAGCATTACATCGAGAAAAAAGAAACATGATGTATCTGTAAGTGCTTCTCTTAACCCTAGTGAAATTAACAAATATTTTCAAAGTAAGAGTTAATTACCGAGAACGAGGTTTCTTAGCGAGATACAACCCGAGGGGCGTATCCCGAAGAAAGCAAAGATTCTAAATTTGTTTTCAATAGGGTTTTATTTGGGTAAGAATCTAAAAGCAAGTGGAGGGAATTTGACATCTCTATAGGGAAAAGGGGGGTTGATGAATAGAATTCAATTGAATTGATGATTAAATATTCACCAGGTTTTATCTAAGTATATAAAACCTGATTTTTGCGGGTTTTATATATATATAACCCGCAAAAATCCGGGTTTTATATAGATAAGACCCGTGAATTTATAATTATTAATTCAATTCTATTCATCAACCCCACTTTTCCCTGGAGAGATATCAAATCCCTCCCCTTGCTTTAAGAATCTTACCCAAATAAAACCCGACTGAGAACAATAGAAATCCGCACAAATTTGAACTAAGTGTGAATACAGACCCAAATTATACGACTCCCGAGCCTCTTCAAATCTCCGAAGGAACAAGAATTCCCTCGTTGTCAATTCATGAAGTTCAACATCTTTTACGCAATCAAAAACGCTCTTCATCGGGTCCGGACAATCTGCCATATTGGTTTTGGAAATCGTTTGCTATTGAATTAGCTCCTATTGTCACAGAAATTTTTAACATGTCACTAAAAACCAGCAAAGTACCTCAGAAATGGAAATCCGCGAATTTATTACCACTCCCTAAAGAATCACCATTAAATTCGTGTAACCAGTTAAGACCAATCTCTCTGACGGACATCATCATGAGACTATTCGAGAAGTGCGTGTATAAATCTGAAATCGAACCTATCACAAGAAATAACATTGGTCCTGACCAATTTGCTTATAAAAAGGGTCACAACTCGACTATGGCTCTGATTAAATCCCAACATCAATGGCTAGAGTGGCTGGATAAAAACGCTAATTATGGTAGAGTGCTGTCGTTCGATTTCAGCAAAGCATTTGACAGTGTGCCCCACGATCTTTTGTTTGAAAAAGTTAAAAAGCTACCCATTAATCCGTATGTGGTGAACTGGTTAATTAGCTTTCTAGAAAATAGAATACAAAGAGTAATGGTTGATGGAATGGTTACAGAATATTTATATATTAATCGTGGTGTCCCTCAAGGTACTGTTTTAGGCCCAGTTCTTTTCTCAATAATGGTTGATGATATTAAAACTGCTGATCCTAGTAATGCGTTAGTCAAATTTGCTGACGATTTGACGTTAGGAGTGCCTGGCAACGAAAGTGGTGACACATCTCGATCTGAAGCTGCCTGTTTACAGGATTGGGCGGAAGAGAATAGAATGCCCTTAAACTTGGAAAAAACGTACGAAATGGTTGTTCGCAGACACACCTCTGTAGTTTTGCCCGAGCTTATCCCTTCAATTAAGCGAAAAACATGGCTAAAGCTTTTAGGAGTTACTCTACAAGATAACCCGTGCAACTGGGATTTGCACTTTGAAGAAATGCTCAAAAAAGCAAGTGGACGAATGTACATTATGAGAGTTTGCAAATACTATGGACTATCAATTAAACAATTAGATCTGCTGTTTGATAGCCTAATTATGTCGATATTCACTTTTGCTATTGAGCTGTGGGGTTGTGCATACGACGGTAAATATTTGAACCAAATAGATAAATTTATTAAACGTGCACATAAGAATGGTTATATATCAAAACGAACACACATTAAAGAAATACGTGATAAGAGAGATAAGAAACTGTGGAACAAAATAACATCAACTGAGGACAATGCATTGCTTGAACTGCTGCCGGAAAAAAGAAGTAGGTTACTTAGGCCTAGAGGGCATGAGTATGAACTCCCCCTAGTGAGAACAGAAAGATTCAAAAGGTCGTTCATAAATCGTTGTCTGTATAACTTTGTTTAGACTTTAATCTATTTAGACTTTAATCTATTAAAAACTTTTTAAAACTTTTTACGCTTCTTAACTTACAATTGTAAATATAACTAGATCAATTACTTTTCGATTGTAAACTCAGACGGATGTATCTGAGCATTTTAATAAAGACTATTATTATTATTATTATTAAACTCGGAAAGCCGCCGTTGGCTAGGCGAAAATCTAGCCTTGACTTGCAGGAGCAGGCTTAGCAACTGAAATTAAAGCTTTGCAAAATCAAAAACATTTTTCAACAATCAAAAACATTACGTCGAAAACAGTCCGTCACATAATGGAGGACGACATTCCACTTCGCTACGCTCTCAAATACCCGGAAATCTACCCTTCACCTATAGCAGCAGCAGGCTTAACCAAGCCGTAACGGGCGCGTCCTCTGTCACTCCTGGTTAGTTAATTGTATTTGTACATATATATAGAGAATACATGGGCGCGCGGAAATACCAGATTTATTTCGAGTGTTGAACATGATATCTCACGAGTAAGCGCAGCGAACGAGTGAGATATCATGTTCAACACGAGAAATAAATCTGGTATTTCCAAGCACCCATGTATTTCTCTGTTTATTATATAAACAAAATTCAGTGAAAAACAATAAAACGTCCGTGGCAACGCGTTTTACAACAAATGTTATTTTCATACGTAAAAATATCGTATTTTTTACGCGTGTTTAAATACGATTTTTCTCAGTGGCCAAAAACTCTATTTTACACTTATGTTTATATAATAATATAACATAATTTTATGGATTTCTACTGACCTGCGCAATTCGTTCCATCGCCTGTGTAGCCAGTGTCGCAAGTACATAGGTATGACCCTTCTGTATTAGTACATGTTGCTTGAGCGTGGCAGATGTTTGATTGCGAACATTCGTCGATGTCTAAATAGAACAATGATTTCATTAAATTTTCCAACACACATGGAAAGCATGATGAGAAATAAAGAAGACTTTCCTGACGATCAAACGGGAAATGTCCCAACATTCTAGTGGGCTAAGTCGTCTCTGAGAGAATGAAGGAAAAAGCAATGCACTTACCGCAACATATTCAAATCTATTAAGTAGTGAGTGAAGTCCTAAATCATGAGTAACATAGGAATTGATGTTGCCTTGTCGCAGCAACCTTTGTGCAAATTAGTTACAGAGAGTAAGAAATGGAAGAAAGCGTTTTGCATTTCTGTAAATTTTTCTATGAAATTTAAATTTGCAAGATACACTGAAAAACAGCAAGATAGAACTGAATTTAAAGCTATGCAAAATAAAAAATTTTTTTGGCGCGAGCTTGTACTCGCGCATTCGCACATAACGTCGAAAACGGTCTATCACGTAATGGAGGACGACTTTGCACTTCGCTACATGTTCTCAAATACCCGTGTGTAAATAGCAGAGCGAAATTACTACTGTCGTCTCGGGCTCACGCTCGGAAAAGTGCTTCGCGCCGTTGGCTCGGAGAAAATCTCCCCTTGGCATACAAGAGCAGGTTTAAGCAAGCCGTAAGGGGCGACCAGCTGTCACTCTTGGTTAGTTACTTGTATGTGTAGATAGTAAAACATTATTTTATAGCTTTCTACTGACCTCCGCAATTCGTTCCATTGCCTGTGTAGCCAGTGTCACAAGCACATAGGTATGACCCTTCTGTATTAGTACATATTGCTTGAGCGTGACAGATGTTTGATTGTGAACATTCGTCGATGTCTGAAACAGAACAATGATTTCATTAAATTTTCCAACACACACAAAGCATAATCGGAAGTTAAGAGGACTTTCCTGACGGCCAAATGTCTCAACATCCTAGTCACCTAAAACGTCTGTGAGGGAATAAAGGAATAAACAACAAACTTACCGCCAAATTATTATTTCAAACATTATTATTTGAAACGGTGAACAAATGTATTATTTGAAACGGCTGCGCTGTTATTATATTTTAGGAAATACATCATGTTTATTATGGCTTCGTCGTACCATATGCCTTGCTTGGACAGGAAATTACGAATTATTAAAGAAATACTGTATATCGAGACACGAAAACACCATCATGCATGCTTACAAGTAAAGTGGAACACTTTTGGGATGGATCTTTGCAAAAACCAGTGAAATTGTTTGTTCAAGACAAACTCGATTTAAAAGGAAAATGGTCTTCCCCTGGCGGCAAAGTAAAACTATTCGTGAATTTAAATTTAAGTATTTATTTATTTATTTATTTATTAACTTCAGCCGTCAACAGAAATATAAACATATGCAAACAGGAAGACGGTTCAGGAACACTAACACAGCGTGAGCCAAATTACGTTAGTGACCTGTTACAAAACATCATTATACAAAACTTCACAACTTATAATTTAAATATCAAACAAGAATATAGAATAATCCTTTTTATCCGAAGTAGAGAGAGAGAGCATAAATATTTCAAAATTTGGAAAAACAAAAAAACAAAATTGTCAAACAGAATAAATGCGAGACTATATATAGATTCTGTATCCGTCGATAAAATAAGACGAAAAACGCAACTCTGAATAATTGAATAATTGCCAAAATAACTACAATCCTGGTCAAAAACATTGGCGCACTTGACACTGACTGTGCGAAATTTGACTCCCACATCAATAACAAGCATAGCAAACCCCCTTCCCCCGTTCAATGTTGTGTGTAGTGTGTTATACGTCCAAGGTGTTACACAACATTGATAAGGGGGATAGGGGGTGTTTGGACATGAAATTTTGCATAAAATGGACAAGTATGTATATGGTAGTCAGTAATGAAGTGAAGGTTATGCTATTTCGACTAAGTGCGCCAAGAATTTTTGACCAGGATTGTCTGAATGTGCATTATCTTACAATTTTACTTTCATGTCATCAAAATACATTGGCCTTAATCCTTGAATCGTTAGTGAACCTTTAATAATGTTTTGCATATTAATAACGTGCGTCTAAATAAATAATAAACATTTATAATATAATAACAATAAAATATAATAATAATGACATATTAAAGTACGCTATTTGATACATGTATCCTTTTTTTGTATTTTCACTTT